>VZRM01008933.1:244271-313909 GCA_013397955.1 Grantiella picta | reverse complement strand
AATAGCATGCTAATAAAAAATGGGGCATCAAAAGCCGTGACATTGCTGTTTTCCCTTATAAAAGTAATGTAGAAAATATACTACAAAGCTTGCTATCCTTTACTGTACATTATTTTGCATTTATTTTAATTTTACTTGAGATGTTTAATACGTTAAATAAAATTATCTAATAAAAGCATAATACGCATGTTAACATAGTTTAAAGAAATAATAAATGTTCAAAACATTTAATGATATCTAATGATATCTGTTATTTTTATTTAATCACATCTGGCCTTGAAGTGAAATAGTAAAATAGTTACTATAACAGAATTAGTCTGCAAATGAGGGCCACAGACAAGATAATTTGAAATCACACATTCCTTGTCAGCTTTCTTAATAGTTCTAAAATATAAATAAGCCTTCTGGCAGTGTCATATTTGTTCCTTTCTTGTTAGATTTGCTCATGTACTGGACACTCAAGGAAGCTCCAAGATAAAATAAAATTTCTCTGAAGCACAAACATTTTATGGGAAGAAAGTTTTTCTTTGGACATTTTTCTAAATCACCAGGGAGCTGGATGCTGAAGAGTCCATAATTTGTCTTTAAATTGTCTAAAGTCCATTCTGCAAAGACAAATGGGACATAAATTGAAATTCAGGTGAGGTACTTTTAATGCACTTATTACAGTTATATTTAATTGACAATGGGCAATACAGCAGAGCACATTTCCAGTTGCCAGGTGTCTAAGAACTAGCCCCAGGCAAAATCTTAATACAATCATTATGCTATTTAACAAGGTATATAAATAGCCAAAACCTTTTAATTTTAATTTAGCACATTTAAGGATTTTATCCCATCTGCTTTTAAATGCCTCATCTCTGTGGTCCGTTTGATGGTGATTCCCAAATCTGGAGTTGTCTCTGATATTCAGGACTCTGCAGCTCACCTTTCTAATAACTTTTTTTCCAGTTTATGTCTGTGCATGTCAGGGCTTGATTTATTGACTTATTCCTGTCTTCATAGATGGCAGCATTCTTGTTTTCAAAGTTGTTGCACCCTGGACGAGTACGACAGAAACTGTGTCTTTTCAGAGAGTGATTTACTTTGAGTGTGGGATTCCTCCTGGTTTCTCCTTTTCCTAGTTTAAATCTCGGGTTTTCTTCCCTGCCTTTTGTAGCAGAAAGTTAAGGGACATTGTGTTATTTATTTACACCTGAGATGCATTGGGTCATCTTCATTCCAAATGAAATAATCTTATTCATAGTAAAAGCTGTTTCTAAGTTGATTGAAGAAATTATCAATTTGTTTAATGTATCAGCTATATACCTGCCTTGACTGCAAGCTGACACTAAACACAGTAAATATTTCTTGATTTTTTTTACTTTATAGTTGTAATTTCCTTGTAAAGCCATAACTGACATAGGTGATGTAAAACTGTAGTGACAAGACTACTATTACAAGACTGCCTTATGAGTTTGGGAGAAGGTTGCAAAACCAAATTCTCTTAAATTGGTAATGCAGTATCAAAGAGCACACATTCCAATGCTGATAAGACATGATGACAAATAAACCTGAACTAATGGTCAACACCTATCAGCCATAAACCAATGTTTTAAGTTTATTAGTTAGATGATTGCATACCTAAAATATTACCATTGTCATTGTATTGTACTAGGTACTAGAATTCTTCTGTGTTCTGAAGAAACTTCCTTTTAATAATGAAATTATTAATCATGAAGAAATTTTTCTTTCCATTAATAGTAATGCACCAGTTCACTTGCTTTGGGACCATTAGTCAGTGAAGAGGCTAAATAGACCATTCTTTTTCCATGCGTTATTAGATGTATTAATATATATCAAAGAGTTATATCAGGGTTTAATTTTTTTTTCACAGGCCAAATCTGTTTGAATAACAAAATAAAATATTTTGGGTTGTTTGACTGGATTCCAAATAGCTGTTCAGTTTGGCAGTATCCATTCTCTTTATAATTGCAGAGTTTTCATTCACACAGTATATATGAGGAAGGTTAGTTCTTCACCTTTTGTTGCGGTTTGTATCTGACTAAAATTACTGCTGATATTTGTTTATTTTCTTTTGTGTATCTTTATTCCATGATTGCTTTTTTTGTCAACTCAGTGCAGAAGAAAAACTACACTATGACTTACATTAGGAATTGTAACTGGCAACAACAAAACAAAAGAATATGTTGAACTTCCCCTTTCACAGGAAGGGTTTCCAGGCAGAAACACCTTTCAACTTTCTCATCGGTCTCCTGGATCCCTTTCAGTCAGAACTTTTCTAGAAAATCTGGCTTTTCCGAAAACTTATTTCTAGAAGAATTATTTGTGAAGATGACAGAGGATTTGAATCACTCAGGAGTAAACCAGCTCTAAAGATAAGCTGAGTTATTTAGTGAACAGGAAAAATGAATTCTTAATCATGAAGAGCCGTGTGGGAGCTATCCTGATGGTATTTGCGGGAGACAGATCTAAGGAGGAGGAATTCTAATCACCAGATGGTAAAGTATTAGCATATTCCATTGACTTTTTATGTCATAATATGGCTTAACACTGCTCCTAATTCTACTTCCTACAGTTTATTTCATTAGAACCCACTCCCATTTTAAGTGCTGCTCAGTATTGTCGGAGGGTGTGCCAGTAGTAACAATGTTCTTTAAAAACAGTCTTTTCTGAAGAATATGACCAAATTGAGGTGTTTGAACAAGCATAACAAATGCACAAATAAAGTGAATTTCTTAAAGTTTGAAACTTATATAGAGGTTAGATATTGTATATAGTGTTTTTTGTTTGCTTTTGCTTTTGTTTTTTGCTTTTTTCTTAAGTTGACAAGCTCTAGATATCTATTTATTACAGATTTTCTTGCTTTTTAAAGTGGTGAGCATCCAAGAAATTTTTCTTAATTCTGCTCACAAGCCTGTAGAGTCTAAGTATATATGGGAATGTATATTGTCATACATATATATTCTGTACCCCAGACAAATTGCTAGTTTTCCTAATGAGTTCATTGCACTCTCAAAGAGTAATTATGTATTTGTTACTATCTCCTTCCATTGTCAGTCCCTATTAGTGCTCCCTACAGGCGCATAGAACATGGGCTCTCTGTGAAATGAAGCATTGCAGGCAGGCAGTTTGAAAACAAGTACTACCACCCCGGCAGATGGAACATCAGTAATTTAGTACTAATCAGCTCAACTAGTTTTACATAGTTCCTGCCTTTAATGTTCTGTGCCTTCATTTTATATTATTTACATTTGACTTGAGTGCTGCTTCAAAGGCTGGCAGCTATCAGTATCCGACTGGAAATATCTCATTATGATTAAATCCACCTTGTAAAGCAATCCCACGATTGGGTGGCTAGGAGGATGTAGATTTTGCTACACACCTGTAAAATTACTTTCCTTATGCCACACTGAACTGTGATTAGGTGGATAAAGGGCAGTTTGCCGTTGCACACCATCAAGCAGCCATGCTGTTATCCTGTCAGCTTGCAGTGCTGGGGAGATAGATGAAGACAAATGGTATATTGCTGAGCCACCTTTGCCCAGGCAGAGGTGAATGAAATGTCAAAATTAGGGTCTTGTCTGGTGTACACCAGCTGCTGTCTTTTCCTCACAGCATCAGTTACTACTGCAGTTTGAATAATGATTAATATCACCATCTTTTTGTCAAAGCTGTTAAAATTTACCTTCCATAAAGGGCTATGCAGCACATCAGAGAAGTGAAGACTTTGTATCAGTTTCTTCAATATTTTGTTGGTTTTTTGTTTTTTTAACCTCAGTTTTGCGAGGTATATGTTACCAACTGAAGTGTTTGCCTTTAACAGACAGGTATGCCTATTATACTACACTCACCTGTGCATACTGCTGTCACTGTATTAACTGAGAAAATATTGTCTTCCTGAAAGAACAGCACCATTATTAAATTATTCATTCATACTTGCAAACTGAAAACCTGTGCAATGAATATGTGTGTTATGTGTGTATCCACCACAAAATACACATAGCCCTATATATAAATATTTTAAAAAAGCTTTTCTTTTTAAATTTTGTGCTGGAAATTAACAGAACTGGAAGGACTTTCAGCTTTTAAAATATATATAGATGTAGGCACAATGCCATTACATGCGGAAATATTCTTTTCAGTTGTATTTTTCTGTTTTTACCACATTGATTGTCCATTTATCTTGGTACATTTAGAAGAATTCAAATAGTTTGTAGACCTATATAAGATAAGACTCAACACTTTTAAAATGTGGGAAAGACCAGGTATACCTAATTTAGTCACTTGAATCCATGCTTTTAAATTACAGGTAAATTGCTAAGTCCCAGTACAGTAAATGGGAAGACAAATGAGTATTTGAAGGTCTCCAGGGAGAATTTCTGAGCCTAAACTTAGCTGTCTTCAAAGGTTGAATGTGGTCTTTGTGATCTTTGTCTCTTTTGATTTTGTGTGTGTATGTGCGTGTGTTTTAACTCTAGTAGAGGTAAGGTCAATTTACTTCCATTCATACTGACTGTGGTCAAGAGGTTGCCTTGATAAAAGGGAAACTTAACTGTAGACTACTCGTTAGTATGAGAAAGGATGTCAACAGGGGGCCACTTATGCTGGAGTTTCCCTTCATGACAGCAGGACTGGGTTTTGGCATTTAGCTTGTGCTTTTTAAACTTTCACATATTTTCAGAAAAAAAGCCCTAAGAATTTTAGGTTAAATGCAATGTTCTTAACAATTATAGCATCCTTTGATTGCTACCAGGCTATTGGGATTTGCAAAATAGGACTCCTGTTCTTTTTGACATAACCAGAAAAAAATCTATAGAATGAAAGATATGAGAAAAAAATGATAATAAATATTTAGATAAGTATTTTGAAAAGAATTCCGGGAAGGAGAAAGTATAGTGCTTGCTTATGGACAAATAACAAAACCTCTTTTCCCAGGATGTGAAAAGCAAGAGTTGAAGCCAAATCAAATACTAATAATGTATGCATTGAATATCAACCTTGAAATCCATCTGTCGGATATCCCTTCACTTGCTGTGCTAGAGACAAGATTGCATTATCAGAAAGAAACAAAGCAACAACCACAAAAACCAAATAAACTTCCCCTGCC
Organism: Grantiella picta; assembly: GCA_013397955.1. NCBI lineage: Eukaryota > Metazoa > Chordata > Aves > Passeriformes > Meliphagidae > Grantiella > Grantiella picta. Next base: position 308,799 of record VZRM01008933.1, on the reverse strand, counting down.
CTTTAGGGAGCAATCTGAGTTTTGACTTCTTTAGGAAGCAGTTTGTGCTCTGAGAAGCTGAGAAATTAAACAAACGTCTATTCAATGGAATGTAAATTTGTCAATATGGCAACCGTGCCTCATGGAGGGGAAATATGACTTTGGAAAGTAAATTGCCTGTTGTTTAGATGCCTTCTGAATTGGGAAGAAATATTTTCCAGAAGGCTGTTTATAACAGGCAGGGTGCTTGGTATAGCCATGTGTCAGATGAAATTCAGAAGTTAATTTAATCAGTGTGCATGATAAGTGGTAAGGTTCCTATAATAAAAATAGGATATAGATACTAACATACCCTTCCTTATATTCTACTGCTTTTTACTCCTTGCAGAGTCAAACAGTTTCAGATCATTAGATAACTGCAATAATTTAGAATTAAATAGATAGACAAACAGTAATGGAAAATATTTTCAAGCGAGCAGCACAATCAAAGAACTTGAACTTGTTAAAAACAGACACAACAAAAAATATGCCAGATATGCCCGTTCCTTAAATTTTTGTGCTTTAAAAACTTTTTATATTTGAAAGATTTTTATATTAGCAGCTCTAAAACAGAAAAAAACCACTTGTTATTGACACAACAGATATGACGCTGGGAAATTTTTTACCTTGTTATTCTGGTATGCATGAGTTATTAGGAATTTTGGTAGGAGTACTGAAGAACAGCAATGTTACTTTCTCAGTGAAGTAATGTGTATGTTGTGTCCATACTGGATCCTTCAGGGTCTTTTGAGGTGAGTAATTGTCTAGGGAAGCCCCAGAAGGAAAATATTTCTGGATTGCAGCAGGTTGGTCACTAGAAGAATGTAATGAATTTTGTGTATCACAAAGGCACAAAAGAACCCTTATTGATAACTTCAGCTTGATGCTAAAACATTGCACACAGCATAAATGCTCCCTGTCCTGTTAGCTGCTCCCCTGTCCCTCCTGTATTTTTGCTTACATATGAAGAGAAAACAGAAACATTAAAAGCAATCCACTAGTTTATTAGGGAGAAAATTTAATTATAAATATCTCAAATAAAACAAGAATTGTGCCCAAGAAGAAAAAATACTTTAGAATTTTTCTTTAAATACTTATTATTACTTTCACTATTATATTATTGCCTATATTTTATCTCCCTTAACATCTTTCAGTGTGTTCAGCAGATATCAGAGACAAATCCCAATGGAATAAGGATGTTTTGTAGATGTTTCAAAAATAGTTAATGTGACAATAAAAAGAAAATTTTAAATTCAACAGGTGTAAGGCCAAGAGAGAGATGTAGAAATTTTAATAGTACTGTACATATAAAGTAGAGAAAAAGCGAGGACGTAAATGATAGCAGAAGAACACTCCCCGTAGTACTTGTCATGTCATCCACTTTTCCTTCAAGGAATGAGAATTCAAATGAAAATGTAGCTATGAGGTTTTTATTTTCAATTTTTCTTATTTAATTACATGAGGATACTGATTCTTTAAAATTTAAGATATCTCAGTTACACTGACTCAGGCAGAATTTTCATGACCACTCAGTGATACTTCAATTTATTTTTGTTTGAAGTAAAGGATAAAACTCCGATGAAATCTGAAAGAAGCTGAATTAGGTCAAGGGTGAATAACTAAAAAATAATTTGCTCATTTCTGTAGTATGGTGTAGAACCTATAAAATGTTCAAAAAGCTCCTAAGTTTGATTATAATCCAAATATTTTTCATTTTTTAAGAGAGACCATGAACTGCTTGCCTGGCACAGTTGCACTTGCTTAAAATAAGTATTGACGTGTATTTGTTCTAGACTATTGATATATATCTGAGTTTAAATGAAGTTTATATAATGGCATAACTCTTAAGTTCTTCAGCCCTGAATATAAATTCTTTTAAGATCAACATTGATTCTCTGTCAGTACTAAGACATTTTGTGTCTGACAGTCTTGCAACCTCACTGTCCTGTAATTGATGGCATAAAGTGACTACCGTGGTCAGCTTCAATGTCAGTGTCTCCTGGTAGTTAAGGTGAGTTACGAAAACCTACAAAAAGTAATTAGAAAATGTCAAGGGTAAGTGTCCCTGACACACACATAGTCTGATTCTCCTGCTGTGAAAGATATTGCTGTGGAATCCAATGAGTAGCCTCATTAATGGTGCTAATTATCTCCTGCTGTTTTGAAATGTGCATTAATATTTTTTAAAGTTTGTTTAGCTAGGAATGTGTCAAAAGTCACCAGCAGCATAGCAAGGTCTCTACATAGATTCAGAACCCTATGGTAACATTAAGTCACATTCAGACACCATTATGTTCTTCCATTCTCATTTACATCCAAGTAAAATTCCACTTAAAACCAGCAGTAGGGTGTTTATACCGCCATTTATGCAGGTGTACCATAGACATGCAATCTAAGTAAAGCAAAATTTTCAATTATTTTAGACCTGTCTTTAGTTAGGAAAGATGTTGATGGCTCTGATAAAGAAAAGACAAACAAGCCTAGGGGGAAAAAAAAGTATAGATATTATGAATCTGATTGTTTAGGAGTGATCTCAAACTGAAAAAAGCTCAAATAGACCTAAAATGTGTTAAGTGATCTATAATTTTATTCCCAGAAAATCAATACAAAACAAGAACAAGAAAATCTTTTAATGATCTTCAAGTGTTCAATAACTGTTGATAGTTTTGATACCTTTACTAATTATTTCAGGTTATTTTTAGAATGGGAATATATATATTTATCTAAAAAAAAGCTTTATTGTCATTTGGAATTATCAAAGCTATACAAAGAGTACAGTCACCAGAGTAACATATTTAAATATAACAAATATATGGAGATCAAAACTATAAATGCAACTCAATAAAGTGAAAAGTATTTTGCTTTCATTTGAGTGCACAGAGATTCCTTGTGAAAGGAACCTACATGGTTTGGCAGAGAAAGACATGGCTTGTAGTGTACTCTGCAGAGGTTGGTGGGTATTGATTTTTTTCTTTCCTATGGCAGGGAAATGCATTAGTTCTGCTCACAGGAGTGTTTCTTTGGGGAAGTTTAATTTATATATATGTGGGGCACAGTGCTTCCAAGGATTGCTAAATGTGGAGTTTTGCCTATGTCTTAGTTTGTGGAGTTGAGGAAAGGTGCAAGTTGAAAATCTGGCAGATAATGTTATTTTATCTAGTACAGCACAGTGAATAATAGACTACATGCAAGTTTAGTTTTGAGAACGGAGGTCTTGCCCAAAATCAGTGTAGTCTATGTTTAAGATATAAATTACATATATACATAGGCAGGACATTAATTACATTTTCTTTTACCAACCGTTGTAAATCTACTTGCCATATTTCAATTTATGTCCAAAATTTGAAACAGAAATTCTCTTATTTCATATTCTAAATATTTTCTAAGTAGTGGAGGCAAAGAAACACGTTTCAAACAGCTTTGTTTATGTACAGCGAGAATGAGCAGCAAACTTTCTCCCTTGCTGGTGAATCTCCCTTTCCAGGTCAACTCCAAAGAGCACTGTTTTGTCAACAAAGCTCTATCGGGGCCTTGAGTAGAAAAGTTTTTACATTCATCTGTCTTCGGTTCATTATATAGATGAATATGTATATATTTATGCAATGCATTATATGGGTTTCAATCTTTCTCCCAGATCTTCTCTTTATGATGCATGAGAGAGCTTGAAAGAAAACAGAAAATAACACAACTTTTACAAAATATTCTTACAGCCTTCGACAGTTTCCAGTTAAGGAACATCTCGCACTGGAGAAAATGATAAGAAAAAAATTTTCTGGTGTCACAAACAGAGAGAAGGGGCTGACAAGAACTAGCAATATTATGTCTGAAGCAGCCTTGATTTTCATTTGCTTTCATGGTGAACAAAGTGTACCAGTTATATTGGCATTTGTAGTAGTAGTTGCTTTTCTGTATTGAAATAATGTAGGTGTAGTGGTCATTAGACATTGATATCCCCATGTCATTACCTATCATGCATGTTTTTTCATGATTAAAATTAAGAACACCTATTTCTTTATATTGATATTGTAATTATTGCTTTTTAAAAATAGGAAATGGAAAACGCCATTGCATTCTGTAATAGTTTGAAAGGATCAAAATAAAATTATACACTCTTTACTCTGTACAGTGTATTGTAATGCTTTATAAATCAGTGGAATTTTAATATAGATGTATATTTTAAACATGATGCAAATTAATTTTCAAGTTTCTTTAGGCTATATTGGAATGTAGGATACAGTAGAATTGAGGTTGTCTTAGATGTGGGCCTACTTCAAAGAGCAATATCTGCAGTGCAGTTTTAAAAAAAAATTAAATCTGACAATTGCTGAAACATTCAGTGGCATTCTGGCAAGAGACACAGAATTTCAAAAAATACCTGACTTTCTGCCAAAACCCAAAGAGAGAGGAGTGAGTCTATTCTGAACGACAAATTGAGATGAAAAATTGAGTCCACTAGTTAGGACAAGATACTCATTATCTTAGCCCTTCTTTGGTGCATTTTGTTTTGATATCACCTATATGAAGTATGCATGAACAGGGGAAAACTAATGTCACTTGTTGTCAATTGTTTCTCCCACTTACTGAATTAGAAAGTGTAATATAATATCTTCATCTCATCACTATGATGTTGAAGTGTAAGTAGGTTTGTAGTGTTCTTTGGTGTCTTTTAGTGACATGTCCTATAGACCTATAAAGCATTGCCTTTGGCCATAATTATACTAAAATAGTTTGACAAAATAATTCCTTTAAGCACAAAGCTGTTAATAAGACTGGTGAAATTAACTATGACCTGTGTTCAGTGAACTTTTCAGCATTACACCTAACAGTTTACTCATATGTCAAATACTCAACTTCTACAAAGTACTGATTAATGGTCTCTTTAAGTTGTGGCATCCTTTTTCTTTTCTATGTTTTTTTCTTTAATCTTTTGGAGTGGAAGATCAAAAAGTACTTATCTGACATAACTTTTCTTCTTTCCCAGTTAACTTATGAAGAAATGTACTTAAGATAGAGTTTTGGGTACTATGGGGCACTGTGTTTTACAATCTCACCTTCAAGAACTTCACCTGTTGAGGGATCTTGTTATTTAGGTCTTAGTTCTATTTGATTGAAATAAAAGAAGTAGCTAAGAGTTTCTGATGTGATCCTTTACTAATAGTTTACTTGCACTATTCTTCTTTGTCTTCATATTTAAAACTATTTTTAATCCTTCTTTGTTTTCTCCAGCCCTTTTCTTCCTTATTCTTACAGGTTTTCTTCAAGAGCTTTATACTGTAAGAAGTAGTTGGTCAGAACTAAAATTTTACTAATTTAAATTTCTGGTCAAATATGATCCTAAGTCATTATTTTCACATTAATCCTGAAATTAGTAATCAAGTCAGGTGTTGTGGTTTTAAGACCCGCAAGGAAGTGACATTAATCTCAAGTTTTCCTTTACTATGTAACTACAGAAAATGCCAACTAATGGTACTAGACAGATGGCTAATGTTGATTTCTGCCATCATTAATGCTGGCTTTATATTTATTTGTGTTTTAACTCTTGAAATTACAGACCTAGAAATCCCATGTAACTGTGACTTCTCAAAGTTTTAAGTGTTGATTTTCAGCTTTCATACCCTCTTTATATTATACCTTGTGTTAGGTTTACATAAAGATAGAGCCTTTCACGGCCATTGTTTTCTCTCACTATCACAGTTATACTGTCCAGAACAAACTGCTAACAACTTACGTGAGACCTCTGCAGTAGTGAGAAAGTTTGATGCTGGAATATGCCAGATAACCAGACAGTCATATCACCATGTTGTTGAACTCTACAAAGGCTGCTTTCTTATCCAGTTTTTTACTGGTATGCTACTTGTACATTTTTAGGTGCAATTTAAATATACTATTTGTTCTTAAACATGGCAATATGTTTAATTCAAATGATCTTGATATGAATTTTGAATATATAAAATTGTATATATGCAATAATCTCTGTATGGATTTGAGTCAGACATTTGAATTCTCTTTCTTATTTCAGCTAAATTTGACTAAGCCAGGTTTCAAGATCTGATTTTTTTTTTGTATTTATGATCCAGCTTAGCCAGTCTTCTCAGGATTTGCCTTTCAGAACTTCTCTGGGAAACAAAACCAAGCTCTCCTTCAACATAGATGCTACAATTATTTTGTTTGTTAGATAAGTTAACTGAGAAGTAACCAACATCATGAACATTTGTAAGAGGTGAAAACCTATCAACAGCCACTGATAAGGCTCTAAACAGTTAGGAAAAGCTGGGTTAGTAATTCTTTCTACTACACTGCTCAGTGTGTCCAGTCTTACCAGTGACTTTCCTAAATTGTCCAAAACCCCCACTGTTTTCTGAAGATAAATGTATTCTATTACAACAATTTTCTGTTTTCTCTCAGTATTTTGAATCAGAGTAGAAGAAAAAATGTCACTCTGAAGCAAAAAGGATCACCAGAAGCATTATTTCTATACCCCTTTTGAGCACTCCTCTGTGACTGTGTCAGTTTTCTAGTCAGCATGTCAGCCTGTCTCTCATTTCCTTAAATATTTCTGTGTAAGTTATCTCTTTGAAAGCACAATATTAAGACAATTTTTAAAGGATTGAGCTGTTTCTATAAGAGTAGAGCATGCAGCTTTGGAGCTTTGGAACATATAGCAGCTTTGTCATTGTGTATAAGCATATAAGGGTGTGGATGAGTGTGGGGGCAACACCCTAAAGTCATGACTAGGGGAGCCTTTTCCCACAGTGGTTCCTTCTGCTGGCACCGGCACGGGGACTACGCACGAGAGATGAGAGGGCTTCTGGAGGTCGACTTAGAAAAAGATGAGATTGAGGACTCTTCAGCTTATAAAAGGTGGGGTTTATTGACTACATGGAGGTCAGAGCTGAAGAGTATAGCGAGCTGAAGAGTCTCGAACAAAGGCTGTGCATCAGGTTATAAAGGGGGGCTAACAAGGCGGGATTACATGTTTCAGAACTAATAAGAAAGTGAATACAAGTGAATTATAGAACAAACAACCAATGCACTAACACTGAGATAAAGGTAAACTGAGTGGTTGGAGGGAGATAGCGGCCCATACTATCTGTAGTACAGGGATGGGAGGTCAGTGGGAAAATCCATTTCTTCTTCACTCTCCTCTGGCCCATCTCCAATTTCTTCCCAGTTCTCCACACTTTCAAGGACACCAAGCTCTAACTCAGCCACCTGGGCCGCTACAGATGAGTAGGGTAAAATTTCTATGTGTTCCACAATGGTTCCTAGTAGTGATTCAGGAGAGATCCTTTCTAGGAACTGTGGGCTACAGAAATGCCACAAATACAGATTATGTAGGTGGAAGAGTGACAAGTAGCCTAGTAATTGGGTAGCATCATGAACCAAAATGCATCTGTCACAGATTTTCTTGGTGAAATTTCTGGGCAGACCCAAAGATGGCACTAATCACAGATTATTAATTACTTTTAAGGCATCAAAAAGCAATGAGAGGAACTTGGGAAGCCAAATGTGAGGATGGCAGAAGAATGAAATAAATTATTTTATATCTGTCTTATCAGTCAACATGTCCTATAAGTTTCAAGGACAGAAAGATATCAAATGGTATAATAAAATTCAATTGCAATTGAAATTGAAGATGCAATGAAAAATTAAGTTTGAGAACTTTAAATGGACTCTGTACTTGAGAACATAATGTAGCGCTTGTAGATTAATAATGAATATTTTACATGTTCACATCATAAAGTTTCTCTAAAAATCAAAAGTGTCATGACTGAGTAGTGACTGGAATTCACTGCTGCTGTATGTGCAGAGAAAATGGCAAGGGACTTGATGTACATGCATTTCTACAAGGGAATGTGCACTGATGTCTTGTAAGGACCCTTGAGGTATAATATAATTCCTATATAAAAGAGTATTTTGGATCGATCTTTTAAAATTATTTTATATTAATATATTCCTTTATGGGTAAAGACAAAAGATTGTGGAATGATAGAAAGAAGGCCAGGGGGACAGAATTAAAAATAATGGGAAAATGGAGAGTAAGAGAATCTGGCAGTGAAAACTTCCAATGTAAGTCCAACTTCCAAAAAAAGTTATACATATCTCAGAGTGGTGTCATTGTCTGTTCACAATTCATGATGGTTTTATGGTGATGATGCAACAGATATCCAGAGTGTATTCATTGTCTTTGTAGAACTATGTGAAGTGTGTTTTTTTAATGACAAAAACAGGACAATAGTAAAAAAATTCCATAAAAGTCCTAAGGATTTCTATGTGACATGTTATTTGACTGATAATTTTGATCAAGCCCTTTCTAAATGCAGCAGGCAGTGTCTTCTCGAGAGTCTTTTTCTCCAATTGACAGTGAGACTGATGAAGCATTTCTGATAATAAAACTTATTAAAAGCCCCTAAAAATGTGTTATCATTTTCAAAAAGATCAGCACAAAAATAAGTGTACAAAATTGCTAAACATTTCAGTCTCACAGTCCTTGATTTTTAGTAGTAGGCAACATGGTTACGCTGTGCTTATTAGAAAAAAAAAGACTAAATTATCTAAAGGAAAGTTGTTCAATGATTTAGAGTATTAAATATTAAGTAATACATTACTTTGGGAAAAATGTGCTTAAATGGACATCCTGATTTTTGAAAATATGCCAGCTAGGTGTTAAGTAATTTGCAGCTGTTGGCTGCTCAGCAAATTAAGGAATTGCATGTCTTAGCAGCTTCTCTGCAGAGGAAGCTTGGATAAAAGTGAAAATATAAAACAAATTTTCTTTGGTTAATTCTGTAAGAAAGTGCATCCTTATACCTGGTACTTACTAAGACAGTAACATTCTAGCTTTATATCTACCTGTTAACAAAATCTTCATGTAGATTTTAGGAAGTTTAATAAATCCTAAATTAAGCTATATTTTTCTGCAGTTTCTGGTCTGTTTCAGTAAAGTCCATACATCTCTTAGTAAAGTACTGTGCTTCTGCTTTTTTGGGTGAAAGAAACTGAGAACATAATTCACTTTGAAATTTCTTGAAACATATTCAGAGTTGATAGGGAAGCCCATTTCTGAATCCTAGCATTGAAAATATGTTTGAACCTGAAGCTACAATTCACATTCTCGTCTGTTGTTCACTTTTAGCCATTAAATATTGCTTGTAAAGCTAATGCATTAATTAAAATGCCTCTTAATTTATTAACCACAATGGAAATTGACAGTCTATAGTCCTTCAAGGAAATACTAGATGAATATATAAAAAAATATTGGAATATAGAGTTTGCAGATTACTAGTGCACTGGGACCTCTACAAATGCAGATTTTAATCACTTGGCTAATCAAAACATCAGACACCAACCTCTCTCATAAAGAACTTATTTTTCAAGTCCTGTAAATAGATACTTAAGCAAGTAGCTATTCCCAATTTCTAATTAGTCAGGCCTTTTGGCAGAGGTAGTTCAGACAACATGGCTATTTAGATGTCATTTCTCCTTAGTGCATTTTACAGCTCAGGGGCACTTTTGCTATGGTCAGCATGTCGGCTTGCATGCAATCTTGATAATCTGAACCTTGAAGGCAGCTAAACTCAAATGATGTCAGGGCATTATATTCATTAGTTAGATCTTATACTCATGGTTTACAGCCATGATCCATTTTTAAAGGTGTGTTCAGGCAAACTACAGCTGGCTGCAAATCAGAGGGTATGTTATTCACTAGTTAAAAATGTATGGTCCAAAGTTATCAATAATGCACTGAAATTTGGTTTGGCCAAATGTTTTTTGGATCCAATGCTTGCAACAGGTTAACCCTTTTAGTTTGATGTCCATGAAGCTTCCAGACAAAAGTAAAGACATTAATACTGTTTAGGATAGTGATATTTAAGTACAGTTCTTTCAAATATATTTGGCTACATTTGCCATTTCCATTTCAAACAGAGTTGATTGCTATACATAGTACGATGGAATCTAAATTTAACTTACATTCAGAATTGCTTTATTGCATTTAGTGCTGAGCAATGTCTCAGTGCTAAGGTCATCAGGCTAGATCTGAGTAGGTATGTGTAGAAAAGGTTCTATATGTGTGAGAGAGAACAATGTTTAAAAAAAATATTGTGATAAGCAACTAAGAAAAATAAACAGAAAAAGGGAGGGAAATTATAGCTGAAAAAAATGGAGAATCAAAAAGACTGAGCATGTGTTCAACAAAAGGTATTTGCAGGAAAGTTAGAATTGATTCATCACCCAAAGTATCAAAATCAAACTTAGAGCTTTCAATTTCTTCCAGATAGTATACCTAGGGAGAATTTTTTTGTCTTTTCCTTGTAGACACTTTTTCTGCTTCTTTCTTTAAAAGTAGCACTTCCTACATGTCTTAACTTCCACTTACTTCTCCTCCACAGAGCCCTCCACCCTTGCTGCTTGATGAGTGTCCTTTCTTCTGTCTTGAAATCATAGTGAAATTACAGGTTTCATATAGCCTGTATTTTTTTTTACAGAAGTCCTTCAAAATTACTGTTGGTTTATTTCTAAACTGTTGGAAATTATGGACGTGATTATAAGTTCTAGTTTTAACTCAATGTGATAAGTGTTGCTTTCATTTTGACATAGACATGTCCAAATTCTAGCATGCCCTATTTACTTCCAATATGATATGTGACTATGTCTGGTTTTGTGTCAGTGTTTATTTACTCATTTATGAATAATTAAGTCAGTTAACTTTTTTTAATTCTCTTTGTAATTTTATTTAAGTTGAATAAATAATCACCTGATTATTTTAAGCCGAACTTTTTACAAAAGTTCAAAATTTTTCTCTGTAGAAGTAAAATTTTGTCTAAAAAGACAGGGTCTAAAATTAATCAGGCATGAAAATTTGGGTGTCTTTTTTCCTCATTCTCTCCTGTACAGTTAGGTTCTGGCACCAAAATATTATTACTAGATAAAATTAAAAATCAGGATATTTATGTACTGGGGGGCTGTTGCATATTCTGTATGTTTGACAAATAGGGATAATATACTTTAAAGCACTGTATCTCTTAACCCACTGCACAAATTCTTCATCATGTTAACAGTTGACTCAAGATGTGTGTTTGTTTTTTGGTTGTTTTCTTTCCAAAAAATGAAATCCTTATTCTTTGATCATTACTAATATGGCAAGCTTCTCCTTTTTATATTAAATGTAATGTTATTGGATTTTGTCTTCTTTGTCTGGTGTATGAATGCATGTATTTGTTTTTCATTGTTTATTTTTCTGTTATATTTACAGAGATTATATTTCCACTCGATCTGACCCCAGCTCAGAACAAGTGATATTGATGGTTGTCACTTCATGTTGGTCTGACAGTACAAACATCTTTAGACAAAAAAAAATTGCTACATAGAGTAGGACTAGTGTTTGGGGTTTTTTACTAAGAAAAGAACACAGTTGCCAGACTATGCACTTCCTATTAGAAATAAAAAATAGAATGGTGAAGCTGATAAATATTTTTGTGTTTGGGGCAGGGCTTCAAGAGGCAGAGCTGCATTGACTATGATAAATGTGACTTTTACACAAGAACTTAGTGCATGCTCTGCTACCACCAATTCATTGTGGAGGTAAGATATGCCACGTCCCTGTCCTTCCTTACCTGGGGTCTCAAATCTACACCTCTCAGGACATCATCCATGCACCATGACAGATGTAAGTAGAGGTGCAAGTAAATTTTAACTGGAACTGGAAAACACTGGACAATGTTATTTTCCCTCTAAAAAGCCACAGGCTTGCACTCAAACCATGGTTATCACCTTTCTGGTAGCTGGCACCCAGCTCCCACAGTGATCAGCGCCAAAATATGCCTTTCATTCGCCAGAGGACATAATGATTTTCAGGCTCCAAGGCACCTAACACACACTTTTGGAATCCATTTGGAACAGGTGGCTGAAATTTAGCTTTTGCACAACCTGAATTGTAGCTACCAGGTTTCATTTTTTTTTTTCTCATCTAACTTATTAATTGATAGGAAGAAGTATTTTAATCATATTGTAAAAGGAGAAGATAAGTACTGTTCTGAAGTACAATTCTATAAGTCATTGTCTCTGGGGAGCAATTTAAATTTTAACTGCAGCAAAGTGTAAAGATCCTCTTACTGACTTTCTACTCTCTGGACTTCTGTGTGATCAAATAAAAGTAGCAGCAGGCCATTCCAGGTAGCAATAAAATTTAAATGCTCAAAATTTAGGAAATAAGTTCAAGGACTAAAGACTAGTAAGTACTAAAAAGATGAAGTTAACTGTTTTAGAGGTAGTATCACAGTAAGAAAAGTAGCTTGTATAATTTCTAATGAAGAAAGTCAGCATGGATTAGGATGAAGACAGGAATGGTGTAAGAGGGACACTAGAAATACTACTGATTTGAAACATCTAAAGAAAGAGGAAAAGTAGTGGCTTTAATGTCTTCTCCAGTGTTGTCAGTTCTCACTATTTTGAATATGAGTCCCTTGTCCTGGGTTTGAAAGCTTTATGAATTCAGTTCCATGTAAAACAGCCCACAAAATCCAAGGGCTCAAGTAAGAATAACACATAAACATAACCAGAAGGCTGATGTCTCAAAATTTAGTAAGATAGTAGAAATATTGGTTGTTAGATCTTCAAAAATGATTTTACTCTAAAAATATTGTAAAATGTTGGTCTTGTGCTTTTATAAGAACTTTTGTGCTTACATGGAACTTAAAGAAAACATAGTCCATTTTGTGATGCACGTTGTCATATTTTCCCTGAAATCTAGGTATCAGCCATGTGCTTTCTTAATTACAAGTTCAAGGACATTTTCACACACCCAAACTGGTATTTGAATTCTAGGCAACGTGGGTGCAGCACATCAGTTCTGTGTGATGTAAACTTGAAAAAGATGTTAAAGGCTTTAAAAGCAGAGAAAAAAAAAAAAAAAAAAGAACCCCTCCTGATTTTTATATTCATTCAATCAAGATAAATTACATATTCTCGGTATTTTTTAACAGATACTTTGGTCCTTCTTCTAGGAAATTGAACTAAATTTAAACTGAATATCAATACCTTAATTTAATTATTTTTTCTAATCCTATCAAATAAACTGAATGTAGAGAAAGTGTGAGAAGGAGTGTAGGGTCAGGGAAAGAGGAGAGGCGTTTTTTATATCAGTCAAGAGCAAAGTCCCAGACTCTTCAGTTTCCAAGCTAAAAATCTTCTCAATTGCTCTTTGTCTTTTCCTGATATCCATTTCCAGCTGTAGTTATTAGGCCTTGGAAAAACTTTTCTTTGTGTCTTAAAATGATTTGTAGCAACTTTGGGATAGTGTAAACATATATAGGGAATAAATTTCTTAAAAGAAAATAAACACATATATACATAATTTGGAAAAAATGAAAATTACTTTTTCATCGTGTATACCAAATACACCACTGGAAACAGGCATTGAAAATTAAAATAGAAAATATTTTTGCTTTGTAACACCCCAATTCTCAATTTAAAACAGAGTATTTTTATTTGCCTTGTTATATATTCAGAACTTGAGCTAAAAGAGCCCATAAAACTTCCATGGCATAATATTGCTCTGCATTTTCAGAAAAAGGAGAATAATATAAAATTACAGATGACAATAAGTATGCTTAAAAAAGTATTTGTAATGCGTTCCTGTGTTGCTTAAATGATAAAATTTTTTTTCGGTTATATTTTGTTAAATTAAGCTGGATTTTGAGCTGGACTTAGAAATCGTCGGGGATTTATTTTGTCCAAAGAAGCTTGTTTTTCTTTCTCTGCATAGTTAGAATTGTTATTATTATGCTGTCTGATGAATTCTCATAGACTAACATCAGCTTGTTTGTGTATTGGAGGGAAAGTGACAAGAGGTTTCTCCTTTATACCTGATCAATTGAAGAAGTTGCCTGTAATTATGATGCTCAACCAAAAGCAAAACCAAGCTTCAGTCACTCTCCTAGGTAAAGGTGGCCACATATTCTTTGTTCTTTTCCAGCCTGATAGAAAAAATTATCACACTGTGGGTATGTCTCTAAAGACACAGTAACTCAAAAATTTCTAATATTTTTTCCATTATTTATTTTGTTGTTTTATATAATTATGTGGGTCCAAATCTTCAGGGACATGACAAAGTTCCCTCTCTCAGTTAGGATTTTCTGGCCCCCACTGGACCGGGAATGCCCTTTTAAAAGGTACTGGTTGGTTGCACAGCATTTATTGTCCGTCTGCCATGTGGGCTCAAAACCAGAGGACATTTAGTTTTGGAGGCTTTGTCTAACCAAGTAATCAATACCTGCTTTTAAACAAGAGCATCAAGTGTCACTCTTTAACTGAATTATGTCCAGCTAATTAAAACAGGTTTTGTGCCTCTGTTTTTTTTAGATAACCATTTTGCCCAACATGTAGGGTGGATAGTGATACAAAGGGTACCCACACAAAGATGATCTTATCAGCTGATGCAACACCTGTTTTGTGTGAGAGCAGAGCCTATTTTTCTTGCATGGAGACTCCTACCAGGAGATGACAAAACTTGGCCTATCCATTGCAAACATCCCAGCAGTCTTTTGTGGATGAGTGATGATCTTGGGTCCACTTAACCTCCCGTGACCACACGGTGATCAGGCCTCAGACTGTAAGGTGAACATGAAATATTGCTTTACACTGGAACTGAAGGGCTCAGCAGAGCTTCCTAAAGCTGTCATTGTGTTGTTTGCTCTCAGTGCACAGGCTACATGCACCCAAAACCCTGAGAAGAAAGATGTTAGCTTTTTCTCGCAGCACAACGTCAGAATTCCCAACAACGTGAACATTTCAGGTGTTCATCCTTTATCTTTACATGAGCTTTAATATGTATTTCATATGTAATTTCACAAAGTGAAGTTTTCTGAGTGGCACCAAGTTCAGCTGTGTGGCACTGCAGAGAGAATGTGGTTTCTGCAGTGCCAGACTTGACTCCGAGAACTGTGCTGTTTGCAGCACAGGTGTCATCAGCAGGGTGAGCAGCCTGCTGTCCCCTCCAAGCCTGGCCACAAGCAGCATCTGGGGCCCAGGGTCTGTCCAGGGGCACCACCAAAACTTACTGTTCAGATGGGGAGGGTCTGGCTGTGGAAGAGATTTGAGACTAATGTGGTTTGATTGTGCTTACAGATCTCCTCTTCCAATACAAGTCTGTTTTCCAGGAATTGCCTCTGAATCCTTGACGTGGTCATGCTGCCCTAGTACATGTGGATTTTTGTAAAGTAAGAGTCATGTTTCTTCTTTTTTAGAATGAGGCGTGCCTGTGAATAACCCACTGAAATTTTATGTTAGGAGCAGCAAGTGACTTGACTGACACAAAGGAAAATATAACCTAGAAGTTGACTTGTTCCTAATGGTTGCTTAGGGCCTGCATTAGAAATTACTGCTTATATTCTCCCTGACAATGTCCAATGGCAAGGAAATACTCCCTTATTAGGGATGTGATGTTTTTATGGATGATTTTAACACAGATATTTGTGTGAATTCTAATATACAATATATAGTTAAATATTAGGAGTACAGAATGAGGGATATTTGTTGCCCCAGAGTAAAATGTGAATGCAATGGAGCTCTGACAAAACTTCTCACTGATTTTCTATTTTTCATACTTCAATATTTTGCACAAACTATTTTATTCCCAATCATTATTTAATAGGATTTGTAAATAATTACAAAGTACTCCTGTGAATTTTTTTGATAAATATTGGCAATGTGAAATATAGGGCTTGATGCATGGCCTCTAGTAATTAATAAGAACTCTTATTGATATAAATGAGCATTGCATTAGCCCAAGTAGTCCCCACTGATTTGCCAGATTGTCAGTTCAGAGGGGAGACCCAGATACCTTTAAGGGCTCCTAAGTGATGCAGAGAGAACCGAAACCATATGATGCAGTGGTTAGGCAAAAATTTTAATTATACATATCCTTGATAGAGAAAAAAAATAAAAAGCTTTGGAAAGGACAAAGGAAATTAAAAACATTGCTATCAAAGTTTTGACCAGAATACATCAGCTTTACTATGAACTGGAAGTATTTTGATTGTTAATTCTCAGAGGTGTAGTACAGTGGAAATCATTCCAAAATTCCTATAAAAGTAAAAATGTATTTAAAAAGTATTTCAATTAAATGCCTCATATTAATTTTAAAAATAAATATTTAAGACTAACGTTAGCTGAAATATGCTGAACTAATATTTTTAGAATTTGAGTGAAAGTGGGTAGGAGACAATGACACTGTGTCCACACATTCTAACCTTTCCTGATTTCTTTGAATAATTAATATATTTTGTATAAGTTGAATTACATTTCCTGATAAGTCATAAAGAGAAAAAAAGATAAAGTATTCATTGTTGCTGTGTATATCTGGTAACTCCTCATCTGTTCAGTAAACAAACACAGTACGCACTTGCTGCTGTTGTAACGTTTTGTTATCTTTTACTTTATGGTTATGTATGTAACAAAATAAATTATGAATGTCACAAGAGTATTTTTATTAATATATTTTATTATTACTCACATGCATAATTACTTAAACTAGCAAGTGATTTTGGAGATGTGATTTTTGAAAGTGTTATTAGTTCAATTAAATTTATAGGCTGATAACCAAAAGAAATTAACACAAGGACTCGGAATGTTTTGGTGGGAAGGGGAACAAGGAATCCACAACACAGAACCTCCAGATCTAGATTTTTGTAATTAATATCACTTGGAGTCAAATCTTATATATGATTTTCTCTGAGAAATTCAAAGCACATTAGCAGCATTCATGGTATAAAAAAGAAAAGCTTAATAAATGTTTATTACACAGAGTAGGCACAAGTGGGTAAAACCACAGGCTGATTAATAATTAAGATGGTTTGTTAAATATGTCTTCTTAATTTAGTCAAGTGGGTTTCACTTTGAAAACATTTTCTATGAGAAAAGGAAGATTGAAGTTCAGTGTAAGTGGGACAGTTAAGTCTGCAAGCAGTGAATAGCTGCTTGCAAGCTGAATAGTGCCAGGATAACAGCTTTGCAATTAGATCAGTGTGTATCTGAAGTATCTGGAACCATGCATTGCTTCAAAATTATTATTAAAATATCTTTTATTGAACTGGAGGTTGTATGAAATCAATGGATATTTAGCTGTATGATAAACATTACCTGGAGAATTTCTTTTCTCTAAAAGCACAGTGAGCATACAGAGACCTGATTAGCCACTTCCCAGTTTGTTGGAGTGGCCCAGATAGTCACAGGAGAGAAGGGACCAAGGAAGTTAATACAGACAGGCTCTGAAATCAAAAGAGATTTGGAGAAGGGTGAAAGGAAGCAATAATTCACTTTCTTTCCATATTAAGAGGCAGTGGCTACTCAATAAATTTAGGTGGTCATGGTTGAAGTGAGCACTTTTTTTTTGCACTGTGTAAGCTGGATTGCCAAGAGGACAATATAGAGTCCAGGTGAATGATCTAAGAGAGGACAGATTCAGCACTGCTTGTTAAATACAATACTGACTATGAGAATCTGGAGAGAAAACAGTGAGGAAAGGAAAACTCGAAGGAGATGGTCCAGCTCTAAACATGTCATAATGTTTCCTTGAGTCATCCATCCCTTGAGGGTCACTGCAAGGAACTTACTGTTTTCACGGAGAGACCAGAGGTGTAGACAAACACTGGCAATAACAAATCCTGAGATCTATATTAATGCCATGAATGGTATCCCTTTGGATATATCTGGATGTTATTTGGCATCCCGTGAAGCTATGGGTCTGTGAGCATGCAAAAATCTAGCGTCTGTGCAAGTAATTTAATTGCACATGGTGAAAGTCTGGGATTACAAAATATCTCAGAAATTTTTACTTTACTCTTGCAATCACAGCAAATGTTGACTATTCAGGTTGTAAAAACACCAGTCTTTAAATGATCTAATCATGCAAAGGTTTTTTTAAAGTCTTTCTGTGTCTTAATAGATTAGCAGAAGTAACCGCCACTATGTTTCATGATAAATGCACTAGAGCAGAACTCCAAATTTGCTGTGGTGTCTTCCCTGTTGGTAGTCAGTGTGTGCCAGGCACTATTCCAGTGCTCAGAGTATATGTGTAATTTCAATTGATTATTCCTTGGCAACTGCACTGTGATGCTCATGTAGAATGTTGCTGATGAGAACCATAACATATGTTTCATGGAAGAAGCAGGTTGTGTTCTGACACTTAACCAGAGAGATGCAAGTGAGCATGTTTTATACTAAAATTATAGAACACATGATTCTGATTTATTTTAGTACTGGATCTTTAACTAAAAGAGTTAAATATTAATTGTTTCATAAAATACATTCTGAAAAGCCATGCAGTCGATAATGCATACTTTGGGATTTCAGTGCTTCTTTTTTTATGCATTTTTAAAAATAGAATTTTTTGATTTCCTGTTTAACTCCCTCAGCATTTCCACATTTTCTAAGCTGTAAAACCAGAAAAAGATCTTTAGAGACATTCTTGGTATGAAAATGAAACAAAAAAAAAACCATATTCACAAAGTTGCTTGCTTGCTTTTGTCTCTTCCTTATGTTTCTAGCAAGAAAAGGGAAAAGAGGTGGTCCCAGCTTATTGCGGTTGAGAGGGTCTCACTGGGTTCATTCTTTTATTCTTTCTCTTTTTCAAATAAGACAATTTTTAAAATTTATTTTTTTTCCCGTGGAGGAATGAGAGCAGAAGTGGAAAGAGAAGCTAATAGCAGTACTTGAAGAGTGAAGGAACAAAGGAGTTAGTGAGTTATTCCGGATTTATGATTTATTCAGCCAGAACTTCTCAAAAGCTCAGATATTATTGGAGAATCAAATTTAACAGTTTCAGGAGCTCAGCTTTTTGGGTGCTGAATGTCTGTAAAAAACCTGGTCTTCAGAGGCACACTGGAGCTGCTCAGCAATGAGTGTTTGTGAATGCATGGACTGTTACTTTGGTGCCCATGAAGAAGCTAAGCTCTCTTGACAGTCCTGTCCCTGGTATGCAAAGGCACACAGTGTGGCTGGTGGTGGTGTCAGGAATTATGTGAGGAAGAGACAGTGGAAAAAAATTTCCATGAGGCTTGGAAAATGTATGTATTGCTACAATCAAGACTTTTGTTTGCATTATTAATTAGTGACTCCTTATAAAGCTTAAGTTTTGTTTAGGATAAAAAAGCCAAAGAATCTTTTCTACAGAAAATGAGCAGCCTGTTCTTCTTGATTAGCAATCAGGCAAAATAATATTAATATCCAGACACCCAGGGGCTGGTTTTGTTCAGCTCTTTGCAGGCAGGAAAAGGCCTCTAATATCATAGTATAATGCTGTCAGAACAAGAGAGAACTGAACAAAAAAGAGTTCATGAACCAACAAGAGTCTTTAGAAGGAGTACAGAATCTACTTACATTTATTCCAGCCTCCCAACACTTCAGCATGGTGCACCTTGTCCTGTGGTTTGTGGATGGGACTCTCCTGTCACATCATTATGGCAAGAAGGACAAGGGAAGGTGCTTTCTTTAGCATCTCACATAATTTTAAATAGAATATATAAATTAGGAAACATAAGTGCCTTAGGAAAAAGAGGTTCATAAAACAGATTTTGGCTTGAAAAATTATTGTGCTATAATGCATGTTGGTGGCAGTGCTGAAGCATCACATGCAGCTATGGAAGAATGCCCAGCATGGATAAAGAAGAAAAGAACTTTTCCCTTCACCACCAGCATTTACAATGCCTTAAAACAGTGCTTTCAGCTCTTTGCAGAAATGGCTGCAGACTAAGGAATATATTGCTCAGGAAGCTACATGATTCTTCTTTCAACCTGACAATCATTTTCTTAGAACATCTGTTTGGTTTTATTGTACTTCTGACATTTTTGGCTGACATTTTTTTGGTTTTCTGGAATTTAAATGTGAAAATTAGTTAGCAACTGAAAAACTAACTATAACAATTCATATTGATCCAAAACACATAATATTTTTTCTGTGTTTTTTATTACTTTCTACCAAATAATTAGATTTCATAGATTTTGTGCTACCACATATTTAAACCCTGTTATAGTTCCTAAGAAAACTATTGCAATATTAAGATTGAGAAATGTAATTTACTTCTGCTTTGGAAAAATAGTGTCATAGTAGAAGGTGTTGCCATAGTAGCTTAGAATGTTAATATTTGAATAGAGTAGTGGCATCTTTTATTAGTAGAATTTTTATAGCTAGAAAGTTGGAAAAGCTTTCATTTTAATAAAAATCTTCCTATGTGAATGAAGGTATATTTATTCTAATAAATTACTTCGTGCAATGAAGAAAACCAGTCTTTCTGAACAGATGCTGTCTACTAGTCTACTTTCCTTTGCATGCTGTTTCTCACCAGAGGAAACTGAGCTACTATGTAGCTGTTATGGATTAATAAGTGTTTAACAGCTAGAAAAAGAAGGTATGAGTACATGAAAATTTTTAAGATGTAAGAAAGTTGCCAGTTTTGACAGCTGAACTGTGTTACTTGTCATATTTCTCAGTGAAATGAAAAGAAATGAAAATTGAATTGACAAAGGTTTTAAATACTACAGTATTATTTGGGGTAGTCAAATATGAACCTGACTCTGGAAAGTTGCAGAAGAGTCTAGCAAGAGTGAGTGAATGATTAAAGTGAGAGGTGAAACTAAATGACAATAAATGCAAAACAATGTACATGAAGGAAGCAAAAAATTCACATATTCAAAGACTGTTTTTCAGGAAAATAATTTTTACTGACTGTAATCTCTGAAAATATCATGTCAGTTTTCAACAGTGATTCAACATGTGCACCAGGATACTTTCAGCAAAGCAACAGTGAATAAATAGAAAACATACTTGTGTATATTGCAATCCAGATGAGGAAATCCCAGAACCTCTAAGTGTTGGAAGGTAATAAAAAGTACCTCAAATTTCTGTCTAAAGGCAGGGGGTTTTTTTGTTTACCTGGGCATCTTCCATACACTACTAAAAGAGACATTATTTTAGGCTAAAGAAATATTTGGTCTGTCTCATTGCAGAAGTTCCTGCATTGTTTAAAATTTATTATTTTAAAAAGAGATTTATAAAAAAGATTTGGACCAGATTCTTGCAAGACAATGGACAAGGTTCCTCTCAAGCCTGCAGAAGCAAGGTGATTTACATCAGTTGAAAATTTCCCTCACCCTCCGCCTTTTTACCTTGGAGATTTCTTCCAGACATTCGCCAGCTATTGTACCTTTATTTGCTCATTATGAATTCCGGTTTATGGATTTACTAAACTCACTCTTCTATTTCCCCTGTGGTTATAGCCACTCTATTCTCAAATAAGAACAAACTGTTTTCTTTGTAAACTTTCCAGTAAAGTCTTCTCAGATGTATCAGAGGAATATCTCAGACATAAATTGCTCTTATTCACAGACACTGAGAAGGTAAAGTACTTAAAGAACTCTAAAAGACAGTTCTGACACTGCCAGACCTATTTATAGTTAGCCTGCTTGAAAAAGTGACACTGAAATCAGATTTTCTGAACAATTAATTTAAAAGTTACTATTACTCATCATGATTTTTTTCCTCCTTAAATCATAAGACATATATGTCTGACTAGTTTGCTGGGTAGAAAGAGTGTTTTTATAATTAAAGTGGGGTAGATTAAGCCAAACAACTGAGTTCTGACTTAAGGGGTCTTGGAGTGTGAAGGAGACTGGGATACAACTTTGGAAAGACACAGATGTGCATTTATGGCTTATACTCTAAACAGGTCACTCACAATTTGCTGAAGAATTGTGCTCTTCATGCTATCTCTTCCCTTCTGACAATAAAATTTGTCAAGAAGTACTCCCATGTTACACCTGCTGCTTTGATAAGTGTTAATCTTTACACAGATTTTCTTAAAGCATTTCATGTGTTCTCAGGAGACCAGAGTTTTTATGTAACTTAATCCATATTTCTGACTCCCACAGTCTCATAGAAAGAATTTTCTGGTGACCAAAGCAGTGGCACGTACTGAGGAAGAATAAAATTTCCCAGCTTCAATACAGCTCTATATAGATAGCATTCAAGATTCTCCTTCAGCACGTCCTACTCTTTTCCTCCTCTCCATGCTGTGTTAGGTCTTGTTCATAATTATTGTTTCTACTGTGTCAGAGCTGCCCAGCTCCCTGGGTGATACAGCTGGGTAAGACAATGTGGCAAATTGAGTGAAAGCTAAAATTTAAGCATATCTAGATTTTGTCATGTTTCCATGCCTTAGTGTGATCCCCTGCCTCCTTTCATCCTTTATGTGTTTGGGAGTTACAGTGGCTGCAGGACCCCTGTTGCTGAATGGAGCATGATAATTTTCTGTCCCTTCATGAGCTCATGCAACCATTACTTTAAAGCTACTTGGAAGTCCATGTGGGATGAAAGTGCATTATATTTTCAGGAGTATTTCACTGGATAAGCTGACTCTTGGAGAGTTTAAATTAAGCAAGTTCACCAACAGACAGGAAATGCCAAAGCTGGTGTTTTTAAACTTGAAAGATATATTAAAGATTCAGATTAATGAAACACAGTCACCAATATACCTGATGCTGCATTGTCTGTATGTCTTTTCTAAAGTTTTTGTAAATACTGGTGAAGTAATCTTGCTTTTATTTTTTTTAACGTGTCCTTTGTGCATGTCGTATCTGTTTGTCCCTGGACCTCAACATCAGTAACACCAAGGACATTGTTTCTACAATGCTTATACATTAATGAAACCCAGAAATTCAGGAATTTTAATAAATACTAATGCAGGTCAGTGACTTCAAGCAGAATCTAACTTGGGGATTGATGTGTGATATAAATTTTACTTTGACTTTGAATAAACAGTATAATGGCACAGCGCTGTTGCCATTGTCTTTTCCTAATCTGCATCAGGCAAATGCTACCACAAGATACTCTTTCGCTCATTAAAGGGCAATTATTCAAATCAGAAAATCTGTCTCTTGTGCTTTTACAATGCCCCAGAGTGGAAATTCCTGATGAGAATTGTACAGATGCTCAATGAGAGGAAAATCAGAAACATACTCCATATTTTTGGAACCAGGCCAAACTATTTATGTTCTTCTGAACTGGGACTGAGATTACTGGTGCTGTTGTACAAGTATTCACTCAGAGGGTGGTTTATGTATAATATACGGCATAATTTCTAGGCTATTGCTGCCAACTGGGGAGTCTTCCAAAGAATTACATCTCAAATACTGAATTACATTTGAATGGGAATGCATTTCCCTGTTATTTCCCAATACATCCATATTCCATCTTGCCTTTTTAATTAGTGAATATATTGACTGTATATGTGTTATTATAATTGCCTCTGCAAGTCTGCATGCTTTTAATTATGGATAAATTATTTCCATCATCTCTTCCTAATTGTAGAAGTCTGTGTTTATTGCAATTACCACTGACTGCTGGAAAATGGTCTGCCTAATCCTGAGTCTTTGTCTCTGTCATATATATGGTTGTGATTTTGTTTGTTAGATACTCCCTGTTCTTTCCACCTTATCTCTGCCTCACATAGATTTTGATCTTTTTGTTAATGTCTGTTGTGACAGTAAAAATCTTCAAGATTCTTGGGTTTTTACTGTAAAAATACAGCTGATCCCTGGATAAAATATTTTAAATTGTCCACATATCTAGATTGGCTTCTGATGCAACATAAAGTGCAGAGGACATTATCAGTAATGGTATGTTTTTCACATCATCTCACATAATCATTAAAGCACTAATATGTTTAATAGTAATTAATTTAATATTAATGACCATAAAATGAAACAAAACACAAGAACTTTCACCCCAAAATGCAGAAGAATTTCTTTACATTGTGTGTGGCAGAGCACTGGAACAGGCTGCACGGGGAGGTCATGGAGTCTCCCTCTCCATAGATATTCAAAACCTACCTGGAGGTGTTCCTGTGTAAACTGTTCCAAATGACCCTGCTTTGACAGGTGGATTGGATGATATCTAGAGGTCCCTTCCAGTCCCAAAAGATCTGTGATTCTGTGAATTAAACTCATGCTTTTTTCTGAAAGAAACTCAATATGACTGAGAAGCCATTTTATAAATGACAGTGCTAGGAAGTTGGTGTTATACTGATTTTGAAGATGGAAAAACTAAGGAAAACTTTTATTTTTCTAAACATCATGAGTTCCACAGTTGAAACCGGCAAACCAATGCTCATCAGAGTTCTCTCACTGATCTATACTTTTATGTATTACTCCTACTTTTCAGGTACAACCTGATTGTATTTTTGAAACTGTACATTTCTGAGTATTTTGTTCTCTGCTCCACATTTATATTGCCAGAATGGATCAAAAAAGGGCTTATTACTGTTTTCATACTGAGATGATGTTGTTCAGAGCTAGAAGCTGGCTGTGCATCTGGTTAAAATGTCAGCATTCTGATTATATTCCTGTTTATTTCCCATTACTTTTGTAAACATCTTTCCTATGAGTTTTTCCAGTGTAAAGGGTAAGTTCTCAGAAAGAATGAATAACACTTTTTTTTTTTAAATACTTTAGCTCCTTTGTGCTACAAAACAAATCTAAGCATAACATAAAAGCTCCTTTCCCTCTTTTGTCACCATCATTCATGGGAGTGAATTTGGCAATTGGAAAAAGTTATTGCTTACTTACAGATCTAAATTGTAACAGGCAAATGATGCAATCAGTACCTAATTTTTGTTTCTCAATATAAAAAGCCTTTATTATCTTGGTCTGGGCATTTCAAGCACAGATATTCTACATTTCACAAAGGCTCATAGTTTAGGAATTTTAGCCATTTGTTAAAAGTTTTAACTTCAAATGGATTATACTTATGTAATTGTGGATGCAAAAGTTGGATAACATCTCAGTCCTGTTTCACTACCTAACTTTCTTGGGGAAAGTGAGAGTAAAAACATCAAATGAGTAATCTGTTGTTTCATTGCACTTGGATATATCTTCTTTATTCCTTTAAAACTCTAATAGATGAAGAAGAAATCATAGTCTGAAGAACACCTTGTAAAAATATAAGACTTTGAAAAATTGGTAAAGAAAGCAAAGATGAAGCTGGCAGGTCTTTATTTTGATCTAGAAAATTTTGTCCTTAGTGGATAAGCAAGTCAAATTAAAAAAAAAAAAATTGTTTTCTCTATATAATTTTTGATTTTTGAAAACGAAAAACCCAGCCCTCTTTATATTATTTTAAAAATATTTGCTTTTAAAATGCAATGTTCACTGACAATCACAAGCCATCTTTATATGTGAAAAAAATATAAAAAAAAAGAATCACTGTAGTATTTTGGTTTATATGTTAAAATATGTAAATATCTTATAAAATTATGGAAAGGAATATTTGAGGTGTTAGGCAACTTTTTACTGTTACTAAGGAATTTTGGTAATTAGAAATGGAAAATAGTCCAAGTTATTGAATAAATAGCTTTAATGAAGAACTGAAATAATTAATCATTTGAGAAAGCACAATAGATAGGCTTTTGGCATTAAAAAAACAAGTCATCAACAAGGGTTTTCATTTCCGGTGGCTATTCAACCATATGAAGAGATTGAATTTTCTAAAAAAATTATGGCCAGCTTTTTAACAATTCAGAATTTAGGTTAATTTCTATCAGTAATCTTTCTTAGCCTTCTGTAAATGTTCAAGTCCACAAATTCCATAAAAGATATGACTGAAGTAGTCAGCCATATATAGTTAGAGGTAAGGAGAAACTGTTTTCTAATACTTTAGCTATTTCTAAATAAACCTCAATTTGTGTTTCTGTGAAGCCAACATCTTGAGAGAGCTATCCCAGATTTAATGGCTGCTCCAGTTATTTCCATTTTGTGTGTATTTTTGTGTGGAATAGGCAATGTTACACAGAAAGGAGTAAAACATATTACTTTCTAAATTAGCTCTAGAAGGCTGATTTTGTCTCTGGTAATGATGGGTTTTCTACAGTAAAAGGCTTTTTGATTTAAAAAAAAATGTCAGATTTAGTAAAGTTTCTTCTTAAAGAAGGACCATAATTCAGAAAATGGGAGAATTTCTGAATGATGTTTTATGTAAGATCTTAACTTTTTGAATAAATCTTTTCAGTTCTTTTAAGAAGGATGAATTTAAACTGTCAGCTATTTCCATGTTTCTCTCATTCTCCCTTTGTGATCTGCAATGTTTTATGCCTTGCTGGGACTCCTGCATTTGGTGGAAGGTTTCTTAACAAACCCAAATCCACTATTTTTTAGTTATTATCACGGTCTTGGCTTAGTCATTGAAACAAATCATAAAATGAGTAAAAGAAACCCAAAGTATTTCAGTGCATTTTATAAAAAAGTACCAAAGTTTTCAGACAGAAATCTGCAGTGTCAGATCCCAGTTTGAAGGAGGAAGCCTCCAGAAGATATACAGATCCAAGTTTTACAGGAAACTAAATAAGGTAATTCATGTAGGATGTGCAGCTAAAAAATGCACAAAAAGGGCACTCTTTGATAAGTTTAGACTGAAGGAAAACTACGTATAGGCAGACTTTCAGGGCTCACCCACTGGTCTCTTTGAACTTGCAGTCAAAATTTTACAGAATGTCATTCCACTGATCTGCATTGGGCCCATGAAACTGTAGCCATGAATGAAACTACACTGTGCTTCTCTTCAATATCCTATTCAACCTTTAAGAATGTCTTTTTAATTTTTTTCAAAGTGATTGAGAGAAGGATTACAGAGCTTTTTGAAGGCAAACATTGCCCTCAACTCCTAAGCCTCTTTATGGATTTGAATGCATACAATATTGTTCTGTTGCTTCTCTTTGATGAGTTTTAACTTTTCTGTCCTGAATGCTGCTTCATTGCATTTTGCAAATATGGTGGTAAATCTGCAGCAGAGCTTCAGAGCTCTAAATTTGCTAAAATTCTCCCTCGCAGGAGTTTCAGTTCAGGTTTTGGTGTAGGCTCAGTTTTGTCCTTAAAACCATATCTCTTCAACTGAAAGAAGAATTGAAGTCTTTTTCTCTATTTTTTTCCATGTGATGCAGCGGTTGTATCATCAGACAAAAAGCATTCTTGTTGACTAAGATGCATTGAAGACCAAAGCAAAGAATTTTTCTGCGTTAAGGTCACAGTGTTTTCACCATCTTAGCAATTCTGTGCATGAGGAGCCACTTGAAGAACATTTTATCATTGCTTAGAAGTAAAGAGAACTCAAAGAACTTCACCTTGCCTATGAGGGTTTCTCACAGAGCTGTACCTTAGATGCCATAATCCCAAAGGGCAGGTGAACCTCACAATTAAAAATCACATAGTTCTGAAGTGTCTTTCTGGTGATCTTCTCTCAACTGACTGTTTCCTCCTAGAGTGCTTCGCAACACTCAGGTTCTATGACATTCTGAAGTCTCTCGAGATGCCTGTCATAACTTTATAATGTTTTTCCTTTTTTTACCCCCACTTCTAATAGAAAGAAGGAAGATGGCTTTAGGAAAAGGGTGAACGACAAAGAATTGTCATCCAGGCAAGACTACTTTGCTCTTACACCTCCTAATAGCTGGCATTTGCTAATTCTTCCTATGCTTTCTCAACTAAATAGAAAGCAAAGTCCTTACTCACAGTTCATTCTATGACTTTCTCTCCATCCTGATGCTTTCAATTCTCACCAGAATTTTTTGTGCCTGGAATCACTTGCAGAAGTCATATATTCAAGTTACAAATATTCTGCTTTACACTCAGCTGTCTTTGTACGTGATTGTTAGTATCTATTTTCTTCTCAAAATATTTTACATCTTTACAAAGTAAAGTAAATCCTTACATCTTCTTTGTGTTTTTTAAGTCTGGTTGCAAGTAAAACTGAGAAAGCAGATTCTGAAGGAGAAAAATTGAAGTGCCTATTATCCCTATGCTTCAAATAATTTTCTTCTACAAAAAGAAAAGAGGAGTAGAAGAGTTCTTGAGATCTCCTCCTTGGTTTAAATTCACTGGAAAAATGGAAAATGAAAAAATATAACCTTTTTGCATTCTGATTAGGTTGTACAGAGTACACAACACATGGCCTTTCTCACATAAATATGTATAAAAGGGCTAAAGCCTTCTTTCTTTTTAGTACTCTGATCCAGACCAAACCCTTACTACATTATAGACTGACCTTGTGTGATTAATAAACACTGTTTCCCTGATTTACAGTCCAAGCCAGTTAATTAATTCTTGGTTTATCTATTATATTCTTGGCACATTGAGAATTTAAATTGCAACCTATTCTATGGTCTGAATTTACCCAAGGATTTGTTAATCTGTATAAAAATGTTGTTTACAGACAGACCTGGATGAATCAGGTCAGAATGAATAGACTTTGGTGGTGTCCTCTTTCTTACTGGGATGAATTTAAGTAGCTGTTCTCCCTCACTGCCATTTCTCTGTGGTAGCTGATCAGACCGCAGCTGTAGCAAATGTTTCTCCCTGTGTCAGACATCTCTCACAGCACAATCAATACATTTCATAGTGTGTTTAGCTCAGACAATGTTCAGTTATTAGTGTGAAAAGGAGAAAGTACTCATGAATCTGAAATGGTTTCTATATCTAAGAGAAGACTGGTGATGACCAAAACCTTTTGCCTCACATAGTTCCCTTCACTGTGTCCCCCTTGTCTTTCTGGTTAAGTCTTTCTGTGTTTGTTTGCTTGTTGTTTTCCCTGTTGAATAGTTGCTTGTTTTCTCAATGTTATAAAAAAAATATACGTATATATCTGATACTTTTTCTTGTGTGTGTTTCTCTTCACTGAAGTCAACATTGTAACATAATAGTGGTACTTAAGTATGTAAACAAGCACAATTTTATGTCTGTTAAGCTGTATGGTGGGAAAACCCTCTAAAGAAGGCCACAACTGGGTGCAGCTTAGTGAAAGCAAAAGGGTGGCAAGCCTTCATAAATTGTCTTGGAAGAGAGTCAACTTGGAAGAGATTATACTCTAGGGAATAATGATACAAGACTCAAGGGGTCAGTCCTCGGATCTGTGCCAGTAAGTCTAATGACAAATTATAAAGTGGTTACGATTTGAAGCAGCGGGGTGGTCCCCAGCACTGTGCTGGTGCTGCAATTGGAAAAGTGATCAACATCTATCTTGTGAAGCAAATGGGGAGTTGATTGCTCCTTCTCAGAGCAATGGTGTAGCAGATAACCATGAAAAATAGTCCTTGTGAGAACTGTCTCTTTATGCCTATAAATTCTAGAATACTTTAAATGTGCAAGTGAACTTAAAAGGTACTGTTTTGACTGAATGGAAAAGTGGTAAGTTTGAAACTGCAAATTTTTCAATATTTAGTTCCTGATTTCCTTTTTGGCTTTCAACTGTGTGACAAAGCACCCCACAGTTCCAACATGTAAATCCAATCTTCAGGTGTTTTGTACTCTATTCAGTAGGCAATACCTTGGTAATAGCATGCAGAGGATGACTGCATATAATTTGTCCTCTCTAGCCCAATGGGTGCATACATTCCCTATAACAGTCAGGTAGGGTAAGTTGCTCTGTGTTACTTTGAGGGTGTAAACTGTGGAAATAGTTTCTTTCCAACTATAAAAAGGTTACAGAATAAAAAGGAAAAATGGTCACTTAGAAGAAGTTATTTTTAGGGAACAATGTTACTCACTGTAGTCTCAAAAAGCCTTCCTTACAGAGGAGAAAAAAAGATAAAATCACAACACAGAGGAGTATCTGAAATAAAATGTAGAAATGGGAACACAGACCTCTAATATCGGGCTTAAAATTAGTCACCATGGAAGTCAGAATCAGTATTTAAGGAGAATTTAAATTCATGTTAGCTGTGCAAATCTTCTGTGACAGTGAACATAAAAATTCTGCTTGTGTTTTCTGTAGATCTTAACTTTTTCTTTTTACTGTGAACTCAGGTCAAAACCAGCCATTCAATAAAGAATTCAATCTTATATTTTAACAGTTTAAATTGACGAAAGGTAAATGAAACCAAGTTGCTATGTATTGGATTCATTCAGCTTAGTTACAACCAGTGGCGAGAGTCATCAACTGGACTTGAGCTGCTAATTCATTCCATAGGAAAGCAGGCACATAACAGACTTTGGTCATACTCTTTACTACCAGCTGTCACTGTCAGTCACGGTTTTAAAAAATAAAGTATCAAAATATTTTATATTATTTCCCTTAATTTTTCTTTACCATGCTTATGACAAGAAAACTTGTAAGATTCAGCTTGAATGCATTTTGGTTCACTTCACAACAATGTGTTCTTTTCCTTCTCTTAATGACTTTCCTTGCTTTTCCTTATTAGTGTTGCAGAAAGCCACTGCTTTCTTGTCAGACCTTGTTTAGCTAGGCCACAATTATTCAAATTCCAACCATATTTTCCTCACCTGCCTGTTTTTCTGGCAGGTTTAGGGGGTTCAAAGTTTCAACATTTCACAGGCATCAGTGACACAGATGTGTGACCAATGATGCATTCATGCTGCTCTGTGACTGGAAAGCATAAGGATATGTTGGCCTTCAACACACTGCACTACCAGTGGCAAAGAAAGCATGTGAGACAGAGAGTCTTGCAGGCTGGATAGCCCCTGTGACTTGCAAGATCCCAATTCCTAGGCTATGAAAACCACTTTGGAGCTCACCTGGAGCAGGTGAGCTCAATATTTCATGTCTTGAGCGTCTTGTTGCTCTATCGATATTGTATTTTAACTTGAAAAGTTCAGCTGAACATTTTGCAATAGCAGTGAGAGTTGCATACAAACATGTATTATCAGCTTAGTGCGAATTTATTGCATTGATTTTTTCTATTAATAGTACATATTAAATAGTACCCCTAGAAGAGCATCAAAAACAATACTATAGCTCAGAATATTTTAAAGAGCAACTGACTATTTGTTTAAATGCTTGGTTTACAGTGAATAGTTCAATCTAATGCAATTTTTTTTTCCTCCTGAAGGGATTAAATTAGGTTCATTTTGTCTGTAAAGATCAATGTCCCCGCTCCACTTTTATTCATTACTCCATATAAAAACTGAGTATCTTTTCTACATGCGTGCCTAAAAGGCCAGTGAATATATACTTTTAATATAGGAAAGTCTGAAATACATGCATTTGCTCTTAAGTCCAGACATCACAGTGGAAAGAGGAAAAGGCAGGAAAGAATGCACACAGTTTTATGAGCATCAAACTCTACAAAGAATAAAATGTACCTTGAAATATTGTTCTAAGTAACTTGCCACTGTCCTTTAGCCTAAGTAAAAGAGAGCATCACTATAAAATAACTATGTCATTTCTAAAATGACATTTTTTTCTGTCTGACACTTTGACATGTTGGTGCGGTAATTCTTCCTTTACCCTTTAAGTGCCCTTAGCTTAATTTAACCTTGAAAGTAGTATTGGCATAGCAACTCTTTTAAAGAAAGCATCAAAGTTTCCAGTCTTTCTGCAGTTTAAAGGTTAATTATGCACACTGCCAATTTCTGTGAGCAGCCAGGCTTTGTACACTCTTTTAGTGTAAAGCTGAAAAGTACTGTTGAAAGAGGATACACATTTTAAAATAAAACTTGTGAAGTCCCCTTTTCCATTCAAACAGCCTGCACTGTCAGTTTAGCTAACCTTTGTTTGCCTGTCACTGTGTTCCCATGATTAAATGTGAAGATTATAATCATTAACCGTGCTGGGGGTTCACTGTGGGTGGAAATTTGATGGGTGGATGACATTCTGTTTATACGACGAAGTCAAAATCAGACTTCATCTCTTCCAGCTCAACACCCGGAGGTCTCTGGGTTAGCTACCACAGCCTCAATGCAGTCGTGTCACCTGACTTTAATATTAAATTCTGCATCCATGGCAGATTGGAAGGTATTTTACTATACTCTTTAATCTTTGTCTTTCCTTTTAACTGGAATAATCTAGTGGACATAGATGAACTTGATTTGACCTAGAGATGAACTGGTATTAAAAAAAAAAAAAAAAGATAGAATAATAATAATAATAAGGGGGGATACAGAGAGAGAGAGAGAGACATAGAGGCGAAGAGGTGTACTATTTACTGTCCAGAAAACCAGAATTTTTATAGGTCTTCCATTATTTTTTTAATCTATTCTTTTTTTTTTTCCCTGTAAGTTAGCAAATATTTTAAATTTTAATTTCCCTTTGGAGATCAGTACTTACACTTTTTTCTTTAATAATCCTATTGATGGTATAAGAAAGTAATGAAGTTTGAAGGTTATATTAAAATAAGAGCTAGCTCTTCAAAACATAAATCTGAAAATAACATTTATGAAAATGCTATTGTAATTTTAATTACACTTACACTTCATTAATGTTAGGTTACTTTCAAAGATGTAGACTAGTGTTAATATTTGAATTAACATCACATGGAAGGAAGACTGAAATCCTTTCTACATAGTAATAGGAGAGAAAAGGCACCACCCTAATGACTTGTTTTATGTTCCTGTTATATGATGTGACATCAATTTGGTAAAGCAACAACACATATTATGTTCACTTTTAAGTATTTTATTTTATTTATGATGCCGTTTTGTTAGCTGGCAGAGATTTCACAGAAAATCATTAAAATTTAACTACATGCAAATGATCAGCACACTCTCCTAAACTTTACGAGATCCATTAGTTTAGTCAATTAACATCACAGAAAAAAAAATTTGCAGAAAAAGAAAAAAAAAAGGTTATTTATTGGGCAGTTCCTTGAGTTTCTTGCAAGCTTACGTAATCTTTTTCTCATTTCCTGTCAGGTTTCACTATCAGATAAACACTTTTCTGAATTATATTGCACCAAAATCTCAGCGGCTTTCACATGTGTGGCCCAACCTCAGTTTTCTTAGCTTCAGTGTGAAAATATTTAAGTGGATAGAATTTCGAACGAAACTTTGGCAGGTATCACAGGTATAGCTCAAATGGCAGGTGACTTTTTCTGTCTCTGACAAGTGAATTTTAGAGGGCTAAAGGGCGTGTTCATCAGCACTTGAACCTCTGATCAACTCTGATCTTGCCTTTAGCCATACAGGCTCCTTCTCATCACCCTTAAACTCATGTACTCGGAAGGAGGCTGTGCAGAAACAGCTTCAAATATTCTTTGCTGTTGTTTCCAAGGTATTTAGGCAATCTAATATTCTGTAATGTTTTTCAGCTAAGTGTATAAGAGAAGTGAATAACCTAGGAAGCCAAAAACACAGATTTCAGTTTTTTTTTTTTTTTTTCAACTTGATGTGAAATCTTTCATTCTAAATGCCTTCAGACATCTTGTTCCTTTCATGGTTTCTCACATTTGAAACACTGTCTGTGTTTGTCAGGTCACTACCCTTACTTTGCTCAAATATGTAGTGAAAATGTACTTCTATTTTAACCTTTTAATAAAATTATTCGATGCATAAAAATCACATCATCTTCCACAGACTTTTAAGATTTTTGTGGGACAAATTGAATATCCTCTATTTGCAGTCAAATCTGTGTGGAAGGATTAATTCTATTGTGTAGTATCATATCAAATCTGAATTTGTGTGTAAATATCAAATCCAGTGTAGTTGTGGTAACTCAGTGCAGAAAAGTGGATAGCTTAAAAGGAACAGAGAACCTTCCTGTGTGTGTGTGTGTGCTGTGCACATGTATGTGCATTCCTTCTAACTAACATGGAAGATATGAATAGCAAATGCATATGAAGTTTTTTACCTAAAATCCCATGCTGTCCACAGCGTAGCAAGATATCCTATTTTCTTATAAGCACATACAATGCTGGAAGAATATTGTTGAAAACAGCAAATAATGGAAATCTCATCTGAAGATTTCATTATGACTATTAAATATTTTTATGAGGATGCATTATGTTAAATCTGTGTATTTGTGTAGAGCACTTCTAATAAAAATGTCATCCAAAGGAAAAATGGAAGAAACCTGGTCAACATTTTCCATTCAATTAAAGGTAATGTTGTAATTATTTCTACCATTAATTGGACATGATTCAAAATATAGTGATTTCTAATGTGTATAATGGTTGTAAAATGTTGACAGTTGGAGAATATCTCATTGACATAAAAGAGATTAAGGTAACAGTTTGGAGGCTGTTAAGCTATTAATGATAATGAGTATAAGAAATGTGTAACTAGCAAAGGTGGAATCCCATTCAGCTGTCTTCACAATGGGTTTAAATAAGGCAGATTGAAGGTAGAGAGGTTGCACTGAATTTGACTGCATGAATTTAGTATCAAGGATAGATACATCTCAGTTGGTACTTAATTATTTAAAAGCTTCATATAAATAATTACTGTTGAAATTGAAAACATGTGCACATGGGACTGGGATATAAATATATTTAACATATCAGAACATATTTTTAAGCCAGTGGTTCAGGGCTAAGCTCTTTACCTTTTTTCCTTCCCCCATCCCTTCTCCCTGAAGTGTTTTTAATGCACTGATGCTGAAATAAAATAAAAATTGCACTATGAACTGCATTCTACCATAGTATTTGGAGCCTGACCCTGCTTCAGTAAAAGCCAGTGAAAAACATTCTACTGATCTCCCTTAACTAACATTAGATGCAAAATTTAAGGAATTCCAGAAGTCCTCTGTACTTCCAGACTGCTGAAAGGTCAGATTATTAGTCAGCATTTTGAATCTGTGTATCAATGTGACCTTCTTTTTCTGCTTATTTTAAAATACAATAATTATTTTGACTCTTTGATCACCTGCACCATTATAGCGTAGTGAAACTGCTACACAATATCATAACATATAATGCTGTTGCCAAAAGGTATGTAACTAATTACCTTGTCACTTGCACATGCATTGAAGTTACAGGAGCTGCAAGTGCATCTCATAGTTAATCTGTTTTAAGGCTTAAAATAGATGCTTAATACAATGGACCAACTGAATGAAGTAAATTGAAGTATGACAGAATAACATTTTCCAGAGTAATATGACTTTTTCGTGCTCGCTTGTCATAGTAAATACTTGACCACATGTTAAGGTTCTATTTGGACCTTTACTTAAACCTTGGTATAAGAGGTGTACATAAAGCCTAGTCCAGAATAAAATTGATTTTCAGCTTATTAAATTCAGTGTTTCTATCCAGCACAGGGTTCATAATGCAAAAATTGTTCCATCTGTTGCAGAAGAGAAAGCAAAATGTCTTCATTCAAATATACACCTAAAGCCTTTCTTGTACACACAGACTTTAGGGAAAACTTTATTGAACATATGAAAACTGGATTTCTAGACTCACTATGGAATATTTAAAAATTATTAACTTCTGAGAACGTGCATAATTCGTCTGTTGCCCACATTATTTATGAAGAGAGAACACTAGTCTGTTTTGCTACCAATGTGTATTTTTCTAAGAATAGGTTCTTGAAATAAAAAAGAAAAGAAATTCCCTCCATTCCAACTCAAGAGATGAAATGAGTGTTTTCCTTGCGGAGATATTCTTTGACTGGTCTCTTGCCTCTAGTGAGAACCAATTTACTTATTTATTGGCAAAATCCACTACACTTGAAACTATATTAGCGTGATGAGACTAGTTTTCTTTGCTTGATGAGAAGCTTTGAACAAATTGGCTTCACTCTGGCTTTTAGTAATGCAGAATTTTCCTGCTGCCAACAAGAGATTCCTGCCAAGCTGTTGTTTGAGTTGGTAAGGTAGCAACACAGACACTCCAAATGAGTTACAAGACAAAATGTAAAGAGAGAACAGAAAAGCTTGCAGATGATATAGAGCAATATAATGCAGTCAAGACAAAAGAAATAAAAGTTAAGAAAAAAGGTTAAATAAATTAAAGATAAATAAATCCCAGAAGTTTCTGTCAATTTCTGTATATTTTCACTTGTATTTATTGAATAGTTGAACTATTTTGTATTGCTCTTTCTTTGTCTTGTGGAAGTGCTTATATCTCCATGCTTTATGCTGTTTCCATTTTTCCTGAAAAAACAAACCTTGCTTTATTCCAGATGAAAAAAAAAAAAGGAGTCATGAAGTCTCCTTTCACAGATACCATGGAAATGGTACCAAGGGGACAGCATGAAGGTATCTACTTCACCCAACGTCATTAAGCTGCAGGGGTTGCCACAGTGTGCAGCGTGCATCAACCCTGGATTTAGTCTGGTTCTGAGTACCTCTCACCTTCCCTGCCTACACTGCTGTGGAGTCAGCACCTCCCGTCT
The DNA here is from genome assembly GCA_013397955.1 of Grantiella picta. Classification (NCBI taxonomy): domain Eukaryota; kingdom Metazoa; phylum Chordata; class Aves; order Passeriformes; family Meliphagidae; genus Grantiella; species Grantiella picta. Next base: position 272,679 of record VZRM01008933.1, on the reverse strand, counting down.
GGCAACTGGGATGCACTTGAACAGGGCAGCAAGTTTTGGCTCTTCTGTATGAACTGATAACTCTACACTGGCCCCAGTCATATCTTTTGTATGTACTAAAAGTCTGTCAGTCCCTTCTGGTAATATAAGACTCTTTTTTCACCCTTTCATTATTTTCCTTATTTTGGATCATTTTAGGACAATTTTCTCACACTTTTGAGCAATTTTTAAGTTGAGGTGAACAGCTTATAAAAATATTGTTAGAAATGAACCCTACAAAAATAGGCAATGACTGGAAATAAATTTCTAGTTTGTATAGACTAAGAATACCAAACCTTGGGACTGCTCAAAGATTCTTTTGAAACCCGAAAAGATTACAAAACTGTGTACACCATAAATCATTATTCAGTACTCAAAATCTGAACCCACTCAAGATTTGGTTCTTTTCATACCAAATATACGTTGAAAATGAAATGATGGAAGGCAATGAAATCTCTAAATGTCTATGGCTAGCTCAGTAAAAACATTGCCATAATGAATTTTTGTGAGTATGGAAATAAATACACCTGACTGTGTAAATGTGTATAGAAACAAAGAACAACATATTTTTTCAAAGTATTAAACTTTAGGGCTCTGGTTATATCTGCATTATAACAGTGGTCACTGCAATAGATCACAGATGTATTCAAGTTAGGTTTAAGCTAGTTGACTTGAGTACCAGTATCAATTTGTCATGGCAGCAAAAGGCAATATATTTTATGTCTTGGATGAGTCTTGCAGTGACTCAGTGCCTGCAGCACTGGCATGTATTTTTCCCATTTCAGAGATTGAGCAGTCCTGGGAATCTTATCCAAAAATCTTTTCCTAGAAGGATTAAGATGGTTTCAGATGAAATGTCCTGGGAGTGATGAAAACTAAGCAAATAACCCACAACTGAGGTTTTGCGGGTGTGTGGAGACATAGAAGGTGGACTGTGTTTTATATACTAATAAAAATTCTACATTTGGAAAATTACTCTTATTTATTCATTTTCATGGCCCAAGTGGAACGATACAGAAAGACTAGCCATCAGGTTCAAACACAGGAAATAAATTAAGGAACTCATTGTTAATTAAGTAGAAAGCTTAAGTGTTTCTTGTTTCTCCAGAGCAAGAAAAGATGTTCAGTAATATGAGGTCCTGGAACTCTTGGGCTTTGGCTGATCATTGGCTCAGGCTACTAGATGTTGCTAGCCAGTGGCCTTAATTAGCCAACACTTTTGCTTTTTTATCAATGAAATTAGAAGTGATTATATTTGTCATTGTAATGTTTTTACAATGCAATTTTTCTGTCTTTGAGAATAGTGGTCAAGAAATGTGTGATCTTCTTTGCCTAATGCATTCATCACTAAGCTGCTTATTAAATAGACCTCTAAATTATATTCTACGGTGGAGTCAATTACAAACAGTAAATACATTTTAAAAAAAGGATTCTTAAAGCGAAGTGAAAAAAGAAATGTGTGTGGCTTGAGAGAGAAGGAAAGGCTCAGGCAGGCCAATAGGACCCTGAAACAATGGAATCATCAGCACTGCTTTACACAACAGTCTAATTGAATGTGTCAGGCCATAATCAGCTCTGTTTCACAGTGCTTTGCTGCATAAAAGCAGATTTGTTTAACCACAGCCTCTATTTCAGCTTGACTGAGAATGAAGAATAACCAATGAAGCCAGGCATATCTCACGGGTTATGTTATGGGCATATAGCGAATCCATCATTTGCTGAAGAGGCAGAGAAAAAGTGACAGGCTCATTCATGCCTTAGAGTCATTTTTAGGCCTATTGAAAATTTTAATCTGTGCACTTTGGATGAACTTCCCCACTCCTTAATTTAGTACATATAGCCATGTGATAAAGTCTGTCTGCCTCAGATAGGGCAGACTTACTTCTCTAGGACATCAGCTCCTCCAAGCAGTTTTCTTCTATGGATTCAGCTGAGCTGCCTTGAACTTTGCACACACACATAAGCCCCATTTACAGGAGGACTTCAGAGTTAATTAAGTGCTGAAATCACATATGCCGGAGGGCTAACATAACAACATTCCAGCAATATTTTTAATTTAGCATTAAATATAGTGTCCATTTTAAAATATATTTTCTTTTAAAAATACACATCTATACTTAGCAGCATGGTTCTTCTCTCCCTGGTCTCTGTATAATATAAAGGGTGTTAAAAAAAAAAGGAAAAGGAAAACAAAATAAAAAGAGAAGACAATTTAAAAAATGTTGCAAATCAGCAAATTCAAGAAAATTGCTTATTTAGAAAGTGTATGCCGCTGTCAAATAAATGAAATTGTTATTAAAAATTATGGCAGCTCAGATAAATGAAGTAAAAGCAGCAGCTCAGATAAATGAGGTAAAAGCATTGGCTCATTTCTGCTAAAAGATTTCATGTTTGCCTCTCCGTGCCATAGATTGTGCTGCACTGTGTATTTGCTGTGCATGACAGATATGTTTGAAACACTGGAAGTACTGAGGCACAACGTGTATAAACGCTTGACCTAAACTTGACAGTCCCGATTAATAATATCAGGTTTGGAGAATGGCAGCATTTACAGCACTCACGCACACCTCGACATTAGATTTTACTCTTTGCAGAAAACATAAAAAGACATGTGAGTTAATATCTTAATGCCCAAAGTGAGTGAAGAATCATTCTTCTGAAATAGATTTGTTTTAAAAACATTTTCACATGAAATAGACTAAATGCAGTGTCTTACATTCATTTTATTGACATCCCTGGGCTACAGTATATTCAAGATGGCTGCACTTCAGTGAAATATGCAATTTGATGGCTCATGGGTTTCTTGTGAACCTTGGGAAAGAGCAAATCACTCTGATGTTAAAATTCAAGAAGAAACAAAACTACTTACATTTTGCAGGTGGTAGAACCTTGAGAAATGTGTGTGGCTTTGTTTTGTTTTGTGTTTTTGTGGCCAGCTTTGAAGAGAATAGCTTGCCAAATGTTGGGTCTATATCATTTCACTTTCTTCCCCCTTCTGTCTAACCTCCCATTTCCAGACATTTGAATTGAGGATTAAGAGGCAAAGAGACAACTAACTAAATCTCAGGGCTGTATATGGAGAAAAATGATAATCAGCCTTGTTCCTTTCAAACTTCAGATTTAAATGTAGAACAAAGCAATTTGAACGTACTCTAAGCCAGTATTTATCTGATTAAATGGTAAAAGTTCAAGGGATGAGGAAGACCAGAGACACCAGTGAATGAAATTACTACAGTGAAAGAAAACATTACAAAATTAGGGCAAAGGATGTCCAGTCTCATAAATCTTGTTTATCAGAGGCTTTTTAAAAAGCACTTGAGCAGTGGAAAAAATTGGGTATTAATTCTAAAGAGCATTTTAGCTATCCTTTTTTGTTTAAAAAAAAAAATGTAACAGGTATAATGGGGATATTTAGAGCACTGTCAACCAGCATAATATATATAATGTATCAATGACAAAATGAGACTTGTTTCTTTTGCACTCATTCTCTATATGTATTTTTCTATTTTAGTTTAAATCTTATTTGTCATCTTTAGAATTTAACATATTTAAAGTTATTCATTTTACAAAAAATTTTACAAGATTTCTGACAGCATTAATAAAATGCACCTGTTCTTACGCTCTTTCAGTATTCTAAATTTTCATAAAACAACTATATTTTGTCTGAATATTGTAATTTAAAAAGGAAATTCATAAGAAAAAATCAACAAAGTAGCATGTAGGACAACATGAAGAAATGCATAATCTTCGAAATATATTAAGTCAGATGAAAATGTTACAGTTGAATCTCACTGCTTAGGCAAATGAGATAATTTTGGATAAAAGCAAGAATGGACCTTCAGAAACTGATACATTACAGATACATTACCTGTTTTTGCATTCTAAAGATGTTATCTAAAACACACTCGTCTATTGGAGATACCTGGATTTTTCTCATATTTTGCCTCATACTATCAAGTATGGGAATAGAATATCTCTTGAATAATGCTCGAAATGGCAATGTTCCTCTGCTTTCTATGATACAGTTTCCCAGTTTCTATGATACAGATGCAATGTTTCCCAGGATTCAAAAACCTTTATGTTAAGGATCAAGGTCTCATTTCTGTACGCATAAGCTGAAAAAGAGAACACAGGAAATCTGCAGAAGAGCTTCATCAAAATTACTACAGTTGCTTGGTAAATTTCTGAAATATCAACTTCACACATCAGCATAAAATACTATGCACATAACAAAAAAAACCACTTATATTTCATTGTAATTTAATCTGACAAAATTATTTGTTAAGAACATAATTTAAAAAAAAAAGATTATATTAAACTGCATTTAAATGTCTGAAGTCATATATTTGCACACACATGGTAGCTAGCAATAGAAAAACTTGGATTAGACAGTTTTTTCTATGCCAGGTCTGTGTCATGACCACCACTCTTCAGATGAGAAGTAACTCTCAAGTCTGGGTCTCTGAAATTGTTCTCAAAACCCTGCCAGCTTGACGTATTCCTGCTATGAATGTGTGTATCTCCAAGAGCTTTCAAAGCTGAGAACAATTTGTCAGGTTGAATTCTTGCCCTCACATCTTCTTCTTGGACTTGTATTCAGCTCTGGATAGCTATGTATAATATAGACCAAAAAAAGAAAAAGAAACTTAAAATGGCCAATATCTGTTAACACTGTGCATTGTGTATTAATAATTCTGCTTTCATTACTTATATTTTAAATATTATTCTGAAAACAGGAAATTACCCTAAAGATTATCATTAGGGGAACAAATAATTTTGACATATTGAAAAAAGAACTCTTCTTTTACTTTCCATTAAAAATGTTATAATCATAGTATTTTATACTATATTTTATAATACATTGAATTTATATTTTCCTGTCATAAATCTTGCTAATATTAAGGTACAACTCAGTAATTTTTTCTATTTGTGTAGCTATTACCAGAAAGAACAATTTTTATGGTCTTGATGAGTTTTAGAGTCTGACAAATTTCTGGTATATTTCAATGAATCAGAATAATTTTAACTTTCAGATTTAAAAAATTACTCAGAGGTTTGTATGGTATGAATATTTTACTTGTTCATTTTTTATATACTTATCTGGTTTGTGATCAAATTGAGGCTTTAGTTTTAACAAGAAATAGATTACTGAGAGGATTTCTAATACTTATGCATCTAGAGATGAAATAGGGATTTCAATTGGGAATGTCTCAGATAAGACCAGTGCAGATTATAGTATTTTGAATTTTTGCTTGTTGCACTAGGATTTACATAGAAATTATTCAAATTATTGATACACTCAGATAAAATTTTCCAGTTCAGCTTGAATTCATTCAGGTCAGTTTTGAGTCTGAACAAAATTTCTTAAACACGGATTGGCTACAATTTCAAGTTATTAAAATAAATATCTTCCAGCATCACCTGATCAAGCTTCCTTGCTTGTTAAGAAATCAAATGATTCTTACAAATTTCAGTGAACAATGTTTGACTGACTGTGGTACAGAACATGAAAATTCAATTACATAGTTATGGTTTCCACCTTTAATGTTTTAAATTCAGAATTCTGGTTGATTTCTGTGAAAGAAAGCAATTTTATTTTGTTGCAAGATCAGGAAAAATTAGTGCTTTCTGAAAACAAATTAAAAAAATCAAATTTGATTTAAATTGAAGCTATTAGTAAATATTCATTGAACGCAAGACAAACTCTCATTTCTTGGAACAAGATAAAGGAAATCAGTGGTCAGCAAAGCCACATGCAGCTTTTACCCAGAAGGCAAACATTTAGCACTTTCATCAGTTTCCTTTTATCTGCCTCTCTCTGTCGGTACCACTCAGCTCAGCCTTCGATCTGATGAGAGGGCATTGGTGTCATGACAGAGAATGTGAGCTAATGAAAGTGTAAAGCTTTAGTTCAACAGAGTAGAAAATTCCCATCTAGTCAGCAGAAACCGCAATCTGATATGATTGAGTTTTCAGTAGGTGTTGCTATGAAGTCCTTAGAGGTCCATGGTGGTAAAATTTATGCTTCTCTAAATAGTTAACATTAAATATTTGATATTTTTTTCTTTAATTACTCTTGTGGGGGTTTTTTGCAGTTTGAGATTTTTTGGGGTATTTATGTTGGTTTGTTTGTTTATTTGTTTTGTTTTTTTAAATTTATGAAGGCTTTTGATGCCAAAACTCAACATGTTAATTTTATTATGTAGCATAGCTCATTAAATTAAAAATACTTTAATTAACGATGGCACAAAAGTACTACAAATCTTAGTCCAGAATGAGAAATAATCAAAAACACAATCAGAATTCCTGAGAGTTTAATATAAGGTCCATATATGAAATTTGCAACAAAGTTCTATCAGTACATTAAGCACACTTGTAGAGTGTAAAATCTGGGCACACATAAAATTTGGATTATCATTTGCCTTGTATTAGGTTATCTCACTCACAACCTACTATCCTACCTGATCATCTCATTAAATATTTCTAAGGGCAATTTGGTGATGTAACTACTTGCTGTTGAGTTGGCTAACATCTGTGTAAAAATGCAGAAAATCTAAAGAAATTGAAAATGTTGGACTGCAAGAAATAATGGATTTACTGCTTGTTGTCTTATTACTAATCATAGATTTTTCCTAAAATAGTTTTTTCTGTGAACACTGTGGGAGGAATAAATATGACTTGACTTAGCCCTGTGAAAATCAGAATTCAAATTAATTATTCAAAGCTACTTATTTAGACACTTACAAAACTATTTCATTCCCTCATCTTAGACAAGATAAGCTGTTAACAAGAAAAGTCTTTCTCTCCATCGACTGCTATGAAGGAAGCCCAAGCTGCCAATTTTCACTAACATCCAGTTTATGCTAAAGATCAAACCAACTAATCAAACATTTCTGCTTCTTCAGGGATTGTGCTGACTGCTCATTTTCACTAGTCTGGCATTTTGCTGCCAGCTTGGAACTCAACTTATTTTGAACACCCTGAAGAAAGGCTAGAAAAGTCTCCAGTGTGCAGACACCAGTATGGAGAGAGTGATACCTGATATACATCAACCTGAGAAACATTCAGCAAGGCTGGAGCAAAGATGGTATTTAAAGCACCTACAGAGAGAGAAAAAAAATTTCTCAGATAAAAATACAAAATAAAAATACAAATTATAGAAAATGTTATATCAGTCACTCATAGCTTTCTATTGTACAAAAAAAAAATAGGGAACACTTAGGATAAATTTTTCTCTTGGGATGTCTCTCATTCCATGCATCATTACACAGGAAATGTGGGATTTCGAAAAACATTGATATTCTTGGCTAACATGCTGTGAATTCTAGTTCTGTGTGAACTTTTGACTGTCAGCATTCATTTTGTATTTAGGAGGTATTTGGTGGTCATTCAGCACACAAGATCTCTTCTGAGGATTTATTTTGCCCTGGTACTTGTCACATGCTTTATTTATAACAAAGCTATCTTTTAAAGAAAAAAAGTCATTGTAGCAATACTATTTTGTTCCAGCTTTGCATAATAAGTATTGTTTTTATCATAGGCCTAGATTATTTTCAATTACACTTAGAGTTTCTCTTTCATTTGAATTTTTGCATTACTTTAACAACTCTGCAACATTGCCCCAGAAACAAATTACAGCAAAATTAAGGTATATGCTTTAGCAGCTCACAGGTATTAAGAATATGCTGAGATGTATTTTTATGTATATTTAAAATACTATTAAAATGCTGCATTTTTTCCTAGGGAAACAAGCATTCAGATATTCAGAACCTGAAAATTACATTTTCAACTCTGTTGTCAGTGATAATTTGTGACCGCTACATTTTCTGATAATGATTCTAAGAATAAAAAATACCTGAAAATCATCGTGAATGAAAGGGTTTCAAATATTCAGAATAACTTGTGAATAATCATTTAACATTTCTAGGAAGTCTCAAGATTCACAGAATGTTAAAATAAATCAAACAAGTTTTAGCATCTCAGTTAAGAAGATTTTTGGTAATTATTTTAAATACTCATTCTCTTTGGTAACACAACTCTGACAATATGTCCAACTAACTATTTCAGTATAAAGCTCTGCTTTGAAAGTTAAAAAAATCCAAATTATTAATTTAAAATATTTAACTGCAAACAACGGCAAAAAACCCCCAATGATTTCAAGCTCTAGGTTATTTTGCATCATGTGATTCAAAGAATAATACATGCAGGGCTGCTGTGTCAACAATGTGGCTTCCATTAACACTGATGCAAATGTATTTTGACAGGTGATATTGCTCTTGAACTTTTCCACAATGTTTCCACAAATGTGCAAAAGAGCCAAGCAGACAAACAAATGCTATTCTCTTTATACTACCTTTTATGTTACTGTCCATTGAGTACAGCACCATATTCTGTTCCTCCACAGCTGATATGAGGGATAGAAGGTCACCCACAGGGCTACATTCTGAAAGAGAATATTTTTTATTTTTTTTCTACTGTTGGTAGCTGCCTGACCTATTCCAGCTTTCTGTTGGATGACAAAAACATCCATCTGCCTTTTTATTGTTTTACCTATTTATTTATTTATTTTAAATAGATTATAAAATATAAAGGCAGATAAAGTTCACCTCATGCCAGTGAAAAACTAAATGTTCATTTCCTTTTCCTTAACAGTGTCAACAAATTTCTGTGGGTGGATAGTCTGGACACAGACATTATCCAGTTACAAATTTTTCATATACTGTTTCAGTTATGAAAGAAATAAAAAATGTAATTAAAACTATCCAAACAAACCCCAAACCTCTGATACAGCAGTGGACATAACAGATTTGAGCTCTAAAGAATTACAATGGATTTTGTCTGAGACAAGGCGCAGAGAGTAGAGTAAATATTATTTGATGCAATTCCATTCCAGCTTGACACAGGACAGTAGACAGAAAATTATCTCTGAAAAACTGAACACAAAATGCTGGGAAGTGCAATTAGCTGGCTTTTCACTGAATATTTAAGCTCCTCCTTTACAGCTTCAGCTCAATTTAAAGGAAGTTACTGACGGAGAGAAATCACTGATATGTCTTTCACTGTTGTCCTTTGAATGGATTGGTTAGAAATGATGCATTTTAAAGTGGGTTTTCTCAAAGTGTCACACATTTCTGAGACTATATGCATGACCTTTAGTCAGAGAAACAACTGTAGTAAGTTAATTTGCTAATACTTGTTAGATATACTGATGACAGCTCCTTGTCCCTTACTGCAAGTAGCACTAATAACAAGGATGCAAATATTAAGAGTGGAGTTTGTATCATGAATCATGTCCTTTATACAGCCTTGTTTCCAAAGCAACTCCTCTAAAATCTGTGGTGTTCACATTTGGTACTGAGGTGTTTTGCTATTACTGTTCTGGATCAGTCAATAATAACCGTGCTTTCCTCCAGTCATTCAAAATAGAGTAAACAGTGAAAAATTGATGTGTTATGTTGCATTTGTTATGCAGTGTGCACTTAACATTTGCCCAAGAAAGCCCAGCTTCCATTTTAAAAAAGAACAATTATAGCAAGGTTTTTACTGGAGACACTGTAAACTCACTGTAATTTGTTCTTAAAAACTACTTGCATAGGTATTTTTAAAATACATGTATAATTACTGAAGTATAAGGGAGGGGCCCTCCTACTGGCTCAAAACTCTTATGAGCTGGTGGTTGGTTTTGACAAGAAATGTGTGTTTCTCTCAGCATACAAGTGAAATTATAGCAATACACTTACCACTCTTCTGTCTAATAGAGCAGGACAGTGTAGCAGTTAGACAAAAAGACCAGTAAAATCTCTTGTATTTTTCCGCCCAATTAAATAGAACTGAAAACATTTAGGAAAACTTTAAGACCTAGGGTTCCAGAAGCAATAGGAAGGTTTTCACCACATTTCCCTGCACCGTCCCCCAAAAGCACTGCTCACATTAATCTATTTTAAATATGAGGGAATAGCTATTTACATGATAAAAATCTGTTACCACTGAATTTTCTAAAGTTTTGTAAAAAAGACAAAACCTTATTTTACTGATTACAGACACTGATTTATTGAAGCTCATTATTGAGGCAGTATTGAGCTGCTGCTGCCTGTTTGTACATTGAAGATACTTGGTCTGTTTTTTCACAAACATTGTCAGAACATGGAAATACTGTATGTAATTTATTTTTTTGTTATAATTGTATCGGTAAACAAACAGCAGAGAATTTTTCACTTAATATATGTTTTAAACTAGGTTCTTAATAAAATGAATATGAAGATGAGGGTGCTTTTAAGTAATTGTGAAAGTTGGAACTATTTTCATATTTCTGTGTTAAAAAAAAAAAGAAAGCAGAAGAAATCTGAGCTTCTGGAAAAACAAAATCTTTCAGGAAGCAGACAGAGTTAAAATGGTCAAGTCTTAACTCTGCCACTGAGAACTTGTCCTGTGTTGTTAAATTCAAGGAGATGATGTTTTTAAATACCAACGAAAGGAATTTTCTCTCTGAAAAATCATAATGACTCAGAAAAAATCTGTAGTTCTGGGGTGCCTAATACTCTGTTCATCTTTGGTGAACATCGACTACTCAACTTGGTCTCTGTATCTATTGGGGATATTCAGTCATATTTAGTAAAATAGGGAACACTGCCTGCAATAGGTTTATTATGTTGAAAATTTGCCCTTTATATGCTCCACATAACAGGATAGAGGCATCGCAGACTTCCCACTCCCAGTTCACAGCTATGTAAGTGCCAGAGAAACAGTCTGCCTCTGAATAAGCACAGCCCCTTGTCTGTGAAAGTTTCATGCATGCCTTTTCATGTTATTTAGCATCTGACGCACTCTATCAAGTTATAGTTCTTGTTGCACTACACTACAGGTTGGCATGATGCAGCAGGCTACCCCATACCCCTACACATAGGACAAATTCATGACCAAAGCAAAAGGGCTGGGAGGGTACTTCTTCTCCTAATGACATTAGTAACAAATAAAAAATGTAAGACTCTTGGGAAGTATTAAGTTCATGTTGCAACACAGTAGCCTGAATTGTCTCAAAAGGCTCTTAGAACACCCCAGCCCCAAAAAGGAAAAATGTGTCTTGTTATCTGAGCTAACAGATGCAAGTGCATTTTATTATGTCTCTTTGCATTAGGAAGCAGCCATTAAATAAAAGCAAAGCTTTCTAAAGTGCCCTAGAGGGAATACACAAGGAAGTGTGCTTCAAATGCCCTCTGCGCTGTAAGCATTACTGCAAAGCTTGTTCATACATGGTAAGTTTTCTGCTTTATCTTCCCTGCAAGTGACGCTGCAGTTGAAATGATTTAATGCTGAATTATTCGAATCTGAAATAATAGACACTACCCTTGTTCCCTAATGATAACATCATTGCCTGCAACAGATTCTTTATGACATATTGAGCAGCAAAAGTACCCTACACAGCTGTCAGCTACTATTTTCTGGATAGGTAACAATTATGGATTCTTAAGGTATATACAGTAGAAAGAAAAAAAAAAGCAAGCCACTGACTAACAAGCAAACAAACAATCAAAAAAAAAATCACCATCACCACCACCACCACCAACAAAAAAACCCTAAACAAAACAAAACAAAAAACCCCAAAACCAACTAAACAAAAAAACCCCTGAACCATTCTTGTATTATCTTATTATTTTTCAGAGTAGGTCACTGAGCACTGAAAATAAAACCTAATTACTCCCAGTTGAAAAGTTCAATGTCACTACTATGGTATGACCTACTTTCTGAAGCTCTGAAATTTTTGGCTGGGTGGATAATGGTTGAATATATTTTTTCACTATATGGGAAGCCCTTTGGATCATTTTTAATGCACCTCAAAAACATGAATATTCACTCAAATAAATTGATACTGTAATTAGAGGAATATATAGAAAATGTAGGTGAAGCATGACAAGCAACTACGTAATACAATTATGTAGAGCTAGAATATGTATTTGTGATTAGAATCAGTTGCAAATTCCACTGTATTATTAGCATTAAAGAGAAATAATATATTTAAGGAGTTATACTGATTATTAAAATGAAGTAAATACAGCACCCGCCATTAATTTCATAATAGGTATTTATGGACTCAGAATTTCAACATTTTTTATCTAATGACATTATTCATTTAAATTTTGATCCGTGCATGAAAATGTTTCCACTGCCCATTAGTTTTGTTTAGAAGTGAGGACATGTCATTTTGTGAAAAATGGGAGTTATTAGGAGTTTGTTGGAGTGCTCCTGATAGAAACTATGAAATTAAATCAAGTAACTGGCTTTTCAATTTATTTTCCCCAGGATCTTGACTGAAAAAAAGATCTGAATGTCTGTAGTGTTTTTTACACAGAGCTAGTCTTTGACCTGCTAAACTTAACACATTGTCCTCAGATATCCTAAAGAGCTGAGATATGAGCAAATGACATATGAAATGTTTTAAAATATGGGCTTTTGATAGATAAGATAGGTATGACAAACACACTATTCATAAATATGTGTATGTATATGTATGTGTGTATTTACATAAATATGTAAATATGTGAATGCTGAGTTGTTAAAATAGAAATATTTAAATTTATTTGCCTGCTGTGCTGTGGAAAATAAATTTAAACTATTATTATTTGCGGCAATGTAGAAGGCTGTGCTAATCGTTTTCAGAATCTCAGGTATCAAAAAAGGAATGAATCACTGAAGGAAGCAATTGGACAGAAGGGGTTCACAGTGTGTAGAGATTATTATTGAAACACTTTTTGTCATAAACTGTGTGAATACACTTTTTTTGTTAAATATATTAATGTAAGTGGATTTCCTTTCAAATTTGATTAACCTCTTGCATATGCCCACAACAGACACTGAATTTTTCTGCATTTAACTTGCCAGTGCTTTTTTGTCAGAAATTAAAAGCAATGGGAAAGAAATACAAACCCAAAGACATGTAAAATACTTATCACAGGTTTGTGCTTTTGTTTGCAGAAAATGTTTATAAATAAGAAAATTAAAAATAACTTAGGAGTAATGAATAATGTACTCCTATATTTTTTGAAAACAAAAGATAAAAAGTTATTTTGAATCCTTTCACAAATGGAACTTTATTGGAATGACTCTCTGATTATAAAGTATCAAAACGTTTAGTCTGAAAAAATAAAGACTTTGCCAAGATGATTCACTGAATTCATAGAATCATGGAATGGCTTGGACTGGAAGGAACCTTCCTTTAAAGACCATCTACTCCAAACCCCCTGTCATGGTCAAGGACATATTTCATTAGATCAAGTTATTCAGTGCCCATCCCATCTGACTGCATATTTCCAGTGATTGGACAAACTTGCTTTCTATCACAAAAAAAGTTTATTATAATCTGGAAAATTAATTTTGTCTGGGTTGAAGGACAGGGGTCCTTACAAATATGTTATTAAAGGGCAAGTATTTCAATTTTTCAAAAAAAGGAATGTTTAACTGCCAATTAAGTTAAAGAAGGATATTTTAGCTTAGCACCTTTGCTCATAGGTCTTGTTAAATTGAAAAAAGGCCTCCAAAGGATGATTTCAGTGTTATCAGTTATCTTTGGTTTTAATCTAAAATTTTAATATAATGCTTAAGCTGCTTCCCATGCTCACCTAAATTGATCCTCTGTTTGAGTTATATTAGAATGAAGTGAGTAAAGGGGATAGGAAAAATCTCTCATTGGACAATTAAATTTCATAAGTAGACAGATTTAACTCTTCAGATTTTATTTATCCAGTAATTTTCAAGTAATAAAAAAAATATTTTAGGTTCCATCTTTCCATTTCCAAGTCATAATACATATATAACTATAGAAATGATACAACTATAGCTATGTAACTATAATGATCACTGTTCCAATAAAGGATGGCAGCTTCTGTCCATTGAGACTAGTAAGCAAACATTCGTAAATTAAAATGTACAGAAAAAAATACTTTGCATCTCAGTTCCCATGTTTAATTTTTTTTTTTTTTTTTAAATTTAGGTACATGATCTGTTTAGGCTTTTATACACATAGGAAAAAAAAAGACATTCTAGCATAATAAATGCTAGCTAGATTTTTCAGCAGAATTTAACGAGTCTAGACAACCAATAAATAATGTTAAATAAGCAAAAATCCACCAAATATTAATTCTGTGATTTGAAAAAATTGGGTTATTGTATAAAAGATAAAAATCCTTTTGAATATCTAATGATCTGGAGGCTTTTTACTGTTTGAAGTGAATGTATTTTTGTCTGTTGCTCCCTTTAAGTGTGTTATAGCCATGATGTTTCAGCCTGGAGCTGAAACTCGTCTTTGAATCACCTGAAATGAGTCTACAGACAATCTCTTTAAACCAAAGAAATAATCAAAATAACAGCTTGAAGGTGGGCTGCGAGACCCGCAGTGCATTTTTCATTCCCTTTGTAGAGAAGGTTGCCAATATTGCTATAATCAATAAATGACAGCTTTGTGCAATTGGCTTTATCACAGCTACCTCTGGTATCAGAACAAGTTTCATACACCTGTAGTGACGAAGGACACTATACATTTGACTACTTTTATTCAAAACTTTATTAATCATTACTTCACCAATGTCAATTAGACACTATATTTTTGAAATTAGATACTTTGATTACTACATGTTTTGCAAGCAAATCCGCTTTTAATTTACATTTTGTGTGACATAATCATGTAGAGACCATATATGTGTTGGTACCAAAATGTCCTTATCATGGTTTAGGAACTGGCAATTGCCTAAAATTGGCAAGTTAGTATGCTCAACTTAGTACCCTCATCCTCCTCCCCCTGCTACCCTTTCCCTTCCCTCTCGGTGACTGTTCCAAACCAGATACTCCCCCACTTACCCCTCTGGGGATAAAGTTGAGAGCTGAAGGCAGAAAAAAGTGAAAATTGCAGTTTAAGATTAAGAACAATTTTCTGGAAACAGTCATGAGATAAGAAAATGAACAATAACAGCAACATAATAAATAACAAAATTGTACACAGAGAGTGTGATTTACATACAAAACTGCTCACCCACAGAGCCCAACCCAACACAGCACTACCCTGAGATAATGAACAATGGCCAATGTTTTCTCCTCTTCCACTTTTTAGCAGATGTTAGATTAATTGTATAGAGGTTTGCATAGTGACACACTGATGCTGTTGTTGCAATAAATAGGCATATTTTTTTTGTATTTTTTTGTTTGAGTACTTCCTCAGAAAAAAATTTATATCACTGTAGTCATATTTCACAATATTTCAAATTAATTCTTCTATGAAAAATTTTGACTTGAGTTTGACTATGATTGATATAAGGTGTTTTTTCTATGAGATAAAGTGTGTATTTTAATAAAGAAGGTAACATTAGGAAAATTATATTTGTCTTTTAATTGATCTTTCTATTTAAAACGTTATGATGTTATCTAGAAAAAATTTGGTTTGAGTAGTCAGCATTTGTTGTTTTGAATCAGGAAAAATGGTAGGGCTAAGTGGTGTAGCACAATGCTAACCATTTATCCTTGGATTATAGAGGCTTTATTCTTTTCTCTGTGCCTGTCTTCCAGCTCAGATGTCAGAGAACCTGACGAGCAACTGTTCTTACTCTGGAAAACTGAGGTAAAGAAGACATTCAGTACCTCAGCCTTTTCCTCGTACTTAGTCACTAGGTTTCCCCTCTGCAACCAGTAAAGGATGAAGATTGTCCTTAGCCATCCTTTTGCTGATATTGTCATTACAGAATCATTTATAATAATCTTATGCACCAGTAGCCAGATTAAATTATTTTTTATGATATGTTGTTTATTAAATGATACATCAAGATTGCAATTTTTTTTACAAGATAAGAGAGTTCATTCATATACCAAGCGACTATATTAGTTTCCTGAAAGTGATGGTAGGGGAAGCTGACATGTGCAAATTCTGACCTTTTTTTTCCATAAGATCCAACTGACTCTGATGAGGATGTAGACCTGGGATAAAAAATCCTATTTCCTGTAGTTATAATTATTAACCTATTTGTGTTTCTTGTCTCTTCAATTCAGTAGTCTTTGACATATATATAAGAACTGACTTGTGTTTTATCACAATACATAGGAATTATTTATAAAAAAATTAACCTAGATGATTCAGAATGAACTTCTGTTTTGATCTGTTTATCTGAATTGCATCAGCAATTAATTGAGATGATTATAAACTGTATATTAAACACTTTTGTATGAATATGCATTTAGAGTTCTTACTATTTATAAACCTATTTTTCTTTCATTTAAAGACTTATTTGCTACATCTCTGGTATGGAGTCACCTCCATCTTGACACAAGAATCATCATAATGTGCACTGAAGCTTTTGTGCTGCTAGAATTTTCACACACGTTTGCCACCTGCCAGTCCAGTGCTGTTAATCTGACAGTTTTACTGATCTTTGTTTATTTCTCCTCTGTTTTTCCATAAAGAATATATTATATTATTTAAAGAGAGGCCAATGTCATTAACTGTGAAAATAAAAGGATTTGGAAGTTGCTATATGTATTTTAGATATTGTGGATTTGTTAGCCTTGCTTGTTCCCTTATCTGTTCTGTACTTGCCTTTCTTATTTGTGAACTTTAGTCATCATGACTTTAGGAGAGATCAGAGAAAATGAATACAGAATACTACCCAAAGTATTACCATCTGCAATCACTAATGGAAAAATATTTTGGCACTTCGGTGATATGCAGAAAATAAGGAACTTCAAACCTGATTTTACTATAATATGAATGTTTTCCAAAGTGAATATTATTCAGTGTTCATAATACTGGAAGATCCATTCATGCTAGAAAATTTTTAATAAGATGAAAAACAGAGATAACTATAAAAAAACAAGGAAAAAGGCAACCTTCAGTCTCTTCCCTAAAGAAACTGAATTTCAGGGTTACATACTTATATGTAACAATATATATTTCATTTAAAAAAATGTATTCAATGCTTCATGTTACAACGGATTTGAAAAAGCAGACATATTGGAATTGCATTGTAAATGCCAGTGAGTTTCTCACTACCCTAGGGGAAGGAAAAGGTTGTGGAGGAAAATATTGTGAACTGTTTTTTTAAAAGTATGTGAGTTTAACAAGCATTGTTATTGTAAAAAATCAAATTCTTCATCTCTACAATATACGCGGCCATTCTTCTGGAAATGATCTTATCAGCACAGAATTTTAGTAGACAGACATTTCAAGAAAAGTTTATAATTTTTGAGAGTGGTCCAATGCAGAATTGAAACTGAAACAATCTCGTCTATCGTAGGCTATTGAATATGTAGCATTCAGTGTTGCAAAAAACCAATCGAACTATGATTTTTGATAAATTTCTTTTTTGAGAAATTGAAATCTTTGTTTCCTTTCATACAAAAAGCTATTATAAAAGCTTATTCTATGAATCTTGAACAAGTCACTTCAAGACTTATGGGTGTTAAAACTCTTTAGCCTTCGTTGGACACATATTTACTCACGAGGAAGGGATGACGAATATCATTGCGAACCGGAACTCATTTGTCTAAAATTTTATTTGTTAAATGTATTCCCAAAATGATCCTACCATTTTTAATGATTCTATCATTTTAGCAAGCTCCAAAATAATACCCTTGCATAATTTGAAAATTTGCATGAGCCAGGTACCATTCCCTACAAGCATACTATACTACAGTAAGTAGCACTACTGGACTAAGCCATTCAGTTTTGGATTGGGACATTTTTTAAATATAAAGGCAAAGTCCATTTTGTGCTAGGTGTCAAGTTTAATTCAAAAAAACAAATGTAGCTACCTGGACTGTTCTATGAATTTTACTGCACTTTGTAGTTATTTTTGAGTCCTTTTTTTTCTGATTTTTGCAGTTTTGTCAGAGCATGGATGTCAAAATAGGATATAATATTACACTAATGGTTTTACTAATACTGTTTTGGTTAGGATTTCTCAGAGAAATGGACAGTCATGCAGAGAGGAGGCTTCATCCTATAGCTTCCTGCAAAAATTATCAGCCAATGCAGTGTATACAATTCAGGTCATGTGAAGCAGTTGCTGCTTTCCCACTCCATTAAGTTCAAAACACTATGTACTTTTCATAGCTGGGTACTTCATGGATTTCATCTGCTTTTTAAGTTATCACAGCAGATTCTAAATTAATTTTTCCATTATCATTGTCCAATTCCTATCCTTATTCCTTCCAGTATCTTTTAATGCCAGTATAATCTGTGATTTGCTCTTTTTCTTTCTTCGAGCTGCAAAGATGTGTGGCCTACAGATGCGAAAATGAGGTAATGTTTGGAAGGACTAATGTGTTTTGAAGACAGATGAGAATGGAAACATTTAATGGAAAAATTATGGGTAAAAGAAAAAAGTGAAAAAAGCATTCCCATAAATCGAAGTCTTGACTTGATCAAAGCAAGTATTAGAGCTTCCTCTGCCTTCATCAGGGCCGGGATCTCACTTACCTTGTCTATTTAACATTTTCTGAAGCCAGAGAGTAGTCCTGAGTTCAAGCCAGCAGGAAACATGCTGACATAAATATGAATGTGGTTTTAATTAGAGCCAAGAGAATAATGGATTTTTTCTTTTGTGAGAGATAAGTTGAAAATGCAGGAAAGTTTTTTATTAATTTAATTTATTTTGATTTAATTTAATTTTGATTTTCACACTGGCAGTAACAAATACTTTATTTGCTCTCTTCTGTTTCTTCATATTTTGCCTTATAAAAATATGCTTTTCAAAATAAAAAGGAATAAAGCCTCCCATAAACTATTGAATCAAAGTTTTAGCCCTTCTCAAAAATAATAAGCTTGAAAATAAAGAATGGGAAATGTTTCCTAAACTTTTTTTGCTTATTGTTTAGATGAAAAGTTTTATTTACCTTTTTGTGTCTGTCCCAATGGGACATCAGGATGAGTCTGAGCTGTGTTCAGTGCACATTCAGAACAGTTTCATCTTCCTTATATCCTAAGGCAGAATCATAAACCTATAGGTAAGAGAAGGAAATAGAATCAGTTTTATTATAAGCAAAATATTTATACATTTGTACTCCTAACATTTTGGGACAGCTGGCATTTGTTTCTGTATTGTTTTGCTCCTTCTTCTTAACCATGAGTTATAATTGTTTTCATTTGGTAGATTTCTCCTTTACACTATTTAAATGCTTCTTTGTCTCAGGGCCTTCGATGCTTCTCCTCTGCTAGAGAAAAATGTTTTTGAGGAATGTTCTCATTTACCATACACCCATGTGTGTCTGACATTTAAAGGTTTGGGAAGTCATTCCACATGCAATGAAGAAATCACCATACTTTCAGGTGATGGAAATTTTTGGCTAGATTCTTGAGGGGCCTTTGCACCCAATGCCCAATATTGGGTTGCTCAAGCAGTGCTTGCAGTAGGGAGAGCACTGAGGGTTGTGGGCAAGGACAGAGAGGTCCCATAGCACACTCAGGGTCAGGCACAAGTTACAACAGAGCTGTTTGCACACAACTCAGTTTTACTGTGTACCTTTTTGTCATTTTATGAGAAAACATGTGAGGTAAAGCAATGCAAGACAAGTAATAAACCAAAAAGAAATACACCTGTTGAGGGGAAGCTGACCCAAAGATAGGAGAGGAAAATCTCTGCACTGCAAAGTTATAAAGGTCCATGGAAGTTGTCATCTGAAGATGGAAAATCAGAAATATCGTGGGACAGATACTCCAAGGTTCAGTGGGGGCAGACCTGTCCCTACCAAGATGGAAAGTGGTTGGGTTGCAAAGACTCCTCAGGTTATCTGCATCAGGTATGGGGAACATGTTATGTTTAACTTAGCAGACCATTAGTCCCAGTTATTGTAGATATTAATGAATAAAAAATTGATTTGTATGACTAAACAGTACAAATTTCCAACCCAAACCATTCTATGATTCTATAATATCATGCTCATTAAATCTAAATCTGCATGGTAGAAGAAACTGTAACAAAAATAGCCTGATGTATTCCATGTACAAAACTAATTGCATACCATGCAAGAAACCACATTAGGATGTGACAGTACTTTCTGTCTCTATTTTACTGAGAAACTCTGAGGGCTTGTCTCTGATTTTAGATTATGTGTGTTCTCCTTCTCAGAGTATACCTTTCTGGAGGATGCTGATATCTACTTTTGTAGGCAGAATTGTAAAGGTAGGTAAATTTCAATAATAAGAAGTAAAATGCATAACCAGTTCTTCTGGACAAAAGAAAGACTTTTTGAATGGAAAATGGTAATTTCTACCTGAGCAATGCAAGTCACTTTTTTGTTTCTCTTTTCTTTCCTCCTTTTACCCCTGGCCCTGAAATGACTCATATCCGTATCAAGAATATCACAAAAATAATACAGTTTCATGTCTTAGGATAACCACTGTGAAAAAAATGAATGAATCATTAAAATTATACATCACTTGTGTCTTAGACAACTTTCATTGGAAGGATTTGTCACGTTGATCAAAGAGAATAGAGGAGGAACAGAGGAAGAGAATCGAAGAGGAGCAAAGGTCTCTTCCTTTTTGTGATATACAGGAACTGAATGTTAACTGGTGACATCACAGACTTCTGTTGACAACACCCCTCTCCTTGTAATTCAGCTATATTTAGCCAAGTGTTTACTTTACACATCCAATTATCTGTGACTCTAGGCAAACCGTTCATGTTCGAAAATAATATCTCCCTTTTTATCACATCTAGAAGCAAAATGGATGACTTTTACATATAGTATCTGCCCTCCCAGGAGCACATTTAAATAATAAAATGACTTTGTCACAACAGGTTTTTTGAGGATTTAGGGACTGACTTCAGAAAATAGACATCTGGATTCTAGGAGAGGAGAAAGTACAGGTTTCATGTTTATTGCAGTTGAAGTTTATTGCAGTTTGAAGGCTGAAATTCTTGAAATGGTTTCTGGCTGATATTTATCAGTAAAATTAGGTAACAAATGCAGTTACTTTGAACTGCAAAAAGATATGATTACTGCAGCAAAGAATCATATTTTTCTCCTTTTTTTTTTTTTTTTAAATCTGGCTGTGTATTTGGGGGGCTTTGGAATGCCATTGTTACCAAAAAAAACCAACATTTGGAATAAATGTATTATCAGAAAAGTCAGTTTAGAAGGTGAATGCAATCCCTAGATATGTGATAGAGATTGAAAAGAAGGTGTAAAAACAGACAATGATTTGTCTGCTGCATTTAATTCTACTAAAGCTGCAGCACACAGTGGAATTCTGTGCTGGCAAAGACTGTAGTGATAGCACAGATTTGATCTCTATAATGCTAGGACACATTTAACTATGCAGTTTTTCATATGAAATTGCTGTGATTAAAACACCACAAAATTTTAAAAATGCTTATTAAACCAATGGTGTTTGTTCAAGCAAAAAAAATTAAAAAGACTAAGCCTTCACTAGATTAAGGGCTAACCTTTCCTGATGTGGGTTAATCTACTAGGTTCCTTCTGTGTCCAATAAAAGATGATTTACAGCACCTAAACATTTTGTTTGAAGGTGCCTCAGAAGGAGCCTCTATTAACTCTAGAATGAAACATGTACTAAGATTTGAAATAACATCTCAAAGTGTCTGTTTCATCAACATTTTGACTTAGGTCCTCTGCGCTGAAGAGAGTTTTGAGAAAATCTAGGTGTCCTGTTAGAAATCCATACAATAAACTGAGCTCAACTTTTGCTTTGGTTCCATTCCAGGTCGTAAGCTTTTATTCTATCGATTTTTCTTAATTAGTTTTGGCTTTATCTTTTGCACATTGAAGGCCACGTCAGTATTAAAATCTTCCAGCACTGACAGTAGTCATTCTCTTAGGGCAGACTGGGAAAGCATGGCCGCCAATGTTTAAATATTGGTACCTGCAAGTCCCATCTTATTTGGGTTCAACAACGTGAGGACGGACATTCCATCACCTACCTGTGCTGTTCTTTTTGGTATGGCAGTAGCAAAATAAAATTGTTGTGTTAACTCTTGTTTAATGGAGACAAAATGTGTAACTCTAAGAGTAGTGAGAAAAAGAAACTAGCTGTATTTTACTAATAAAGTGTCAAAAAGCTGCAAATATAAATATCCCAGTCTCAGAAGGCAGAAAATATTGTTAATGATCTTAAAAAATTCCCAAGAAACAAACAAACAAAAAAGTAATTTAAGCCAGTAGAACAGAAAATATTTTCTCAAGCAATTGATTCTTAAAGCAAAGCTATGTTGGAAGGGAGAGTAGTTAATAATTACTGGTAAGTGTGTTACTTCATGCAGCAGCAGAGCAGATAAGGTGGGTTGGGGTTTACTGTCGTATTTCTTTGGTGGACCTCTTTTTCATTTCTTTCTTTTTTTCCTTTGCTTGCTAAAAGTATCACTTCTGTTGGTGCTACGAGGTTCTCAAGAACAAATGTCAAATCTCAGTGGAATAGTTCAATGAATGAAAGGTCTCTGTGGCATGCAGTGTACCTGTTGCCTAAGGGAGAAAGTAGATTCCAGCTCTCAGATTTTTTCATTATGTATCTTAACTGCTGTATTCCTCTTACATACTTTTCCCAGTTATATTTAGTGCATCTGGATAAGTGTTCTAAAATATTTTAGTGATGCCATTTATGTTTAACAGTCACTTTATATATTTATATTTCCCAATTATATTTAGTACATCTGGATAAGTGTTCTAAAATATTTTAGTGATGCCATTTAACAGTCACTTTCTTCCTTCGATGAAAAAGTACTTGTTGGAATAAGCTTAAAACATCCAAACAACTTTCTTTTACAATGACCAACTTCACATATTTTTTTTGGTATATCCTTGTTTAGTGCAAATCTACCAGCCAAGTGCAATAACAGAGTGAATAACTGATAAACAGGATATATGCTATATATCTTGTATGCTGGAATCAGAGTTTTTTTTCCTCTCCTTTTGAATATGGCATTACAGTGTTATAAAGCTTTCCATGAGCTGACACTTTGGTTTTCCTTGAGTGAATGTGTATATGAATACATGGATTAATGAGTGATATGAGAGAAAAAAGAGCTTAATTTCAAAAGGTGTAAGTAATGGAGGTCAATGGCAAATTACTGAGGCATACAACTGAGTCTTTATCAGCAAAAAATTTCTAAATCCTTTACATGTCTGATGAATCACACTAGATATAATGAAGGCATGGCCAATATATTAACACATCCCTAAAAATAATATTATTGTTTTTAATTATTTCCATGTTGATAACCATGGATTAATCACTACTTAGCTAAAGTATTAAATTGTTTTACAGAAAGGTAGACCAAAATTATTAATTAAATTAGTATTTTATGAAGTGTGGAAGAAACAACTAACAGTTACAACAAACTCATTAAAATACAATGGTAAATAAATTATAAGCTAAATTTGGTTGTTAACATGTCTCAGATTTTATAAGTTTGTTTTATTTAAGGTACCATAAAATTACTTAATGGAAAATGTGTGGTTTGATGAAACTCGCAGGAGGTTTTTTTCCCTCAGAATATTTTTAGACAGATAAAAATAGTTTAGGGAACATTGCAAGTAACATTAGAGGGCATTACTAGTGTAAAAATATTAAATATTTTCTTTTTGAACCAGAGCAGAAGGAAATATTTTTATTGCATATTCATTCCTGTTTCTGATTTTCTAATATTGATAAATTGTATGTAAAGCTACAGAAATGTTCTTTCTACAAACATCATTGCGTGGTAAGTAGGATGGAAAAGATATATACAGAGATATCCCCTGAGCGAAGAAACACTTCCGAGTTAAGATAAAACAAAATATTTTTTTACTGCAAATAAAATAAGTTGCTCTTTTATAAGGGTAAGCAGCAAATTCAAAGCTATATTCTATTGCATAACAACGTGACAATATGTGGCTTTTGGATATAGAAAAATATATAATGATTCAGGAAAACTTATGAAGAAAATACCTTTATTTGCACTGCTGATAACTGTAGTGGTTCAGTAAATACTAGCGATGCAATGAGCTTTATGCTCAACTAAGACAGAAGCTGTGTACAAATGGAAACTCAACTTTTCTGGAAGATCCAAAGTTGTTGAAACATTAGACCTGCGTCTGAGTATCATAAATCCAGAAGACACTGCAGAACAGTACATTTTACATTTTTTTCTATCCTTTCTGTTCACACTAAATGTACTGCAGTTAGAAAGAAAAGAGAATTTATGGAAATCCATGTTAAAATAGCAAATTTCTGGAAAACATATGAGAAATTAATTGGTAAACGTTGCTGTGTTTAAAACATAAGGATTTACAGTCTTTTGCACAAAAATCAGTGACAGTACAATGCTGAGAGATTCAATATTGGTTTTATAATCCTCCCTCCCCAAATGCCACCTGGCACATGGGAGTCCTCAAGTCAGCTCTGCATGGAGGCCAACAGGGCTCCAAGTTGGTTGCTGCAGAGTCAGGCAGCCCTGGTTCCTCTCCATGGGGCTGGGGATGGTGGTGTGATGCTGGCAGGAGATGTGTCCTGGTGGGGGATTGGAGGTCTCCAGGAAGGTTGCTGCTGGTGAAGTTGTGTTCAGTGTATGACCTCATGCACTGTGGAAAGTGAGATGGGAGCACATGGAAAACGTGTTCATTCTTCAGTCAGGTAAGGCATCTGTTTGATAGTGGAATTTAGGATTTGCTTCTAGAAAGTAATTAGTCCTGCACTAGTATAGTACAAGATAACTTTATCTAATGGTTTTTGGAAGGCAAATGTCAATGTGCTAGTGGTTACTGCTGCATGTACTTTTGGCCACCATGGGGAACAAAAAAGAGTTCTTGCTTTATACTTTTAGAACTTCCTAAAGTGATGTAAAATGGTGAAACCCCAAAATCACTAGTGATACTTACATTGCCCAAATGAAAAGGAACGTTTCCTCATCACTCTAACAAAAAAAATATGCTTGCATGTGTTTAAATAGGGGTTTTGAGATGTTGACTTTACTTTTTTTTTATGATTTTGTTTACTTGGTATTTCCACATGCTATCTGAAATAACAGAAATCTTTCTTTAAAAAAATACAATTTAAAAGTCAGAGAAAAGAAACAGAGGAAAATTGGCATATAATTACTCAAACATAATTGGAGAATACAATAGACATATTGCTTGCAGGTGGCTGACAGCAAGATAGCTAAGACAAAGTAAACACTATTAGCAAAGTTTCAATTATGAAGTGTTGCATGCAAAATTAGTATGTGACAAAAGAATTACAAACTAAGGAATTAATATGAAGAAAACTAAACAAAGTAACGAAGTTGTTGCTGTAGTTTGTATTATCAGAGTCTTTTTATGATAAGGCTTTCTCATGTTTGACTTGGTTGCCTGATCAATCCAGTGTGAGATATCATTAACCAGCCTCAGAGAGAGACTTGCAGAGCCCAAGAGAGTCCTTCTAAGAATGAGGAAAAGCACAAAAGTGGTCAGCATTGATAAAAACTCACTTAAACCCTCTGGGAAAGTAGACATATGGTGATAGACTGTAATCTAAAATTGGTGCTTTGTCTTAATGGTTCTTGTTCACAGATATGTGTAAAGCTGTTGACTGCTTTAAAAACACTTGGTGCCCTGCCTTGCAAGAATAGTCACATTGTAGAGATTTATATTTTATAAAGTCTACATCTTATTCTATGGAGTTTATGAGCCCTTTGTTACCAAAAAAGCTACCAATTTTGGGAGCACCAGAATTTCAGCTGTTTGGAATTTATTTTGACTAGCAAGATTATATTTTTAATCTTCCAGCTGACAGACTAAATTGGATTTTTGCAAAATTCATGGCTTTACATCTTTCAGCCTGTATAAAGGACACTATAACATAGAGCCACCTCAGCTAGCTCATCTCATGCTGAGTTAGGAAAGGAATGAACAGAAACAGAGCTTAAAGACAGGAAGCCAGTGATGACTGGCAACAGCACAGCCACAGTCCATGCAGCACTTTTGCGTGGACTCAGTGCCGATTATCCCACTACCATACCTGATCTAGAAAGGCTGCAAAGTACAGTGCTTCCTAGCTTGGATTTCCATGTGGCCTTGTTAGAATGAGAAGGACTTAGGCTCTGTTAATCTGAGAGTTACGTACCTCTGTTCTCTGCTGTAGAGGACAAATGTGCCTTGAGGTACCTGGCGCCCTCAAGATCACTGTGGACATTTTCACGGTATTTGCTCTACTTGTTGATACAATATCAGGCTGTTAGAAGAACACACTTGACAGCCTCAAGTAAAACACAGGATCAGTATAAAGAGAACCCAATCTCGTGAGTCTGTAATAGAGTGTGGAGCTGACATGGTGGTCTCACACCACACGCTTAATAATTTCCAGGAAGAAGGAAAACTTTTATTGATTATTAAGAGATAACACAATTCTCAAGTGCTACTGAAAACCTCACATTTTCTATAAAAAATTATGATAAAAAAGAAGAAATTGGAGTTTCTTTCCTTTTTACCAGTGAGATTATTTTCAATACCTTTTAATTTCTTCTGTTTAAAAGATCTTAACAGCTGTGTGATGCAATTAAAATTTCAGCTGAAACATAACATTTGGCCCAATCTCATTAAAAGGCATTATAAAATAAATGAAAATCTATTTCCAATATTTAGAAGGTAAAGGTTAATACCCAAAAGGTTTTGAAAAAGAGATAGATGTGCTTACTGTGGGTATGTTTCCTGACATGAGATCTACATTTGTAATTTATTTGTGTGCTTCAGGGTTTATATAAAATAGAATATATTTTGCATCATTGATTTTAAGGGCTTTCTACATAGCTGAATATTGACGATTGCATTTGAAATTACTATCCATTTAGTTTGTTGTTGGATTTTTTTTCAGTAATGAAGTGTTTGCAACTTTCTTTGTTAAAAAATATTATGTTGTGATGATCTATGATTGAACCTTCAGTGTCCTTTATCCTTTTCTTTTTTTTTTTTTTTTTAAGTTGACTCCTGCAAATCTTATTTTGCAGAAACAGCTTAGATTAAATCAAGGTATGGTCAGGTTGACTGCTGTGTAAATGCTAAACTTTTTGATATTTGTGTTACTCTGTAGAGAGGGTGAAATTAACATACTTCATTCATTGGAAAATATATACCTTAAAGTCTAATAAAGAGCAGCTAAAATTTTCATGTATCAGGAATCATAGACCCTAAAATCTTATTTTGTATGAATGAAGAATGAAAAATAATATTTTTTTGCCACAGAAGAGACACGAACTTTGAATTTAAGGTAAATAATGATTAAAAAAATAAATACAATAAAACACAGAATATTCACATTCCCAAGTGTGACACATACATTCAAGTTCCTGGATTACTTGGGAAGGTATTGTCAGAAGCAGGTCTGAAGAAGGATGTAACCCACTCAGGGATTTATGTGGAATGGCAGTTTCTGAGCACACTATTAGAATACTTGTCATATTTTGCTGAGTCTCAATGCAGCAATCATTGAACAATTTCATATTGCTTGAAATGTCTTGGAAATATGCTTTATTTGATTGCATGGCTTATGTTGTCCACTAATACTAATGAATGCAGAAAGCATTTTTAACGTTTCTGAAATTACATCTGCTTTACAACTGTCTTTGAATTATCACTATGTATTTCAACTACATTTTTTTTGTGTAACATCTCAGTATCTTGTTTGGGAGATGCTTTAACTCAAAGGAAAAGAATAGAAGAGCTATCTTCAATTCATGCACAGGCTACATATAACTTTACCATTTGAAGAAAATGTTCTCTACTTTGATGTATCTAATTTAGTCTTCTTTGGGGACTTGGATGCTAGAACACAAAGGATACTTAGAGTGAAAATTATTTAGAGTCTGCACTGTGACTGTTTCATTCTCTGCATTTTGTGTTGGAGAGGTGGACAAAGACTTTTCCCTGCTATAAAAAGCATCCACAAAAACTGAAGGTGAGAGAGATGAAGGATTAGGTCCTTCTGGTAGATGATTTATCTTCCTTGTTTTAGTCCCAAGATTAATAAAAGAATATGTTCATGAGACTAAGAGCTCAGGCAAATCTACTGCTCTTGTCTCCTACTTACATGTCCTTAGTATTCTTATTAGATATTGATGAATATGCTCATGGTCACTTCTTACAAATACAGAAAAAAAAATTATATATATATATATATATATATGTACACATACACATACACCCTGTATTGCAAGAAATATGTGTGTGTACAGTTCTATATATTCCTATAGATACATAGACATTCCTTTCCTCAAAAAACTGCATGCTCTTGTAAGGAATCCCACTCCATCTTTCTCATAGGCTTCCTTCAGGAACTGGAAGGCTGCAATTAGGTCATCCCAGAGACTTCTCTTTTCCAGGCTGAACAAAAACAATTCTTGCAGCCTCTCCTCACAGGAAAAGTACCTATATGTACTTCTTTTGG
>VZRM01008933.1:203151-244244 GCA_013397955.1 Grantiella picta | reverse complement strand
GGGTTTTTTTTGTTTGGTTTTTTTTTTTTACTTTGGAGTACTACTGGGCTTATGGTCAAAATTCCCATTAGTGATTGACTTGAGCAAACTAGGCAAGGCCCCAAATTGCACTTTCCAGAAGACTTGCTGTTGAAAGGACTGCAGCTCATGTACTCTAAGACCACGAATCAAAACCCAACAGATCACACCTTCATCTTCCTTTGGATCAGGTGTGCAATTTGGAAAAATATTCCCCAGCGGTTTTCCCTCATTGCTTTTTGCTTCTTATTGCAGGGAAATCTTAGAAAGCAGAAAATGGATCCTTTTAGATGAAAAAAAATTAAAAGGTGCCTGAGAGACAGCGACTGCAGACCAGACTTGAGCTATTTCAAGGTCACTTTTTAGTGCGTTGGGTCCCCAGCAACCTATTTTGTTTCATAGAATGGCTTCTATTCCACTATGCTCCTTGCTTTGTGTGGATATCTGGAAGATTTGCTTCTGACATGCACTCCTGGCACAGGCTGAACTGTTAATATCAATGTATCCATAGAAAATAAAGTCTGGTTTGAATTGCAATAAATATCAACAAAATATTATTAAAATAACTCAAACAATCATAAAAAAAAGAAGACAGAACAGACTTTGATACCCATAATGTCTTTGAATTTATAGGCCAAAAAAAGCATTTCTGCTGTTTGTCATCATGTTTTTTATGATGAAAATAATGCATCAAGTGTTGTTGACAATATTATTTGCACTGGTTCTAGATATGAACTAGCTTGTAATTAGTTCAAGAACAGAATTTGACCTTGGGCTGCAGAAGAGTTGTGAATGAGGGAAATATGTCAGCAGCATGCCTAAAATAAGAGAGGAAATAGAATACAGAATTTTCAAGTGACAATGATTGATATGTATACATCTCTATGAAAATGAATGAGCAAGAGTCTTCTAAACACTGGCAAAAATGAATTAATAATAAATAATGAAGAAAAAGAATTTACTAAATATTTGATGAGAAAATTTGATGTAATAATTATTGTTCAGAAGGAGGAATGTGAGACAAAAACAAAGTAGCTTTGTATGGAGTCCAGAACTTGATCCAAAGCCTTTGAAGTCAGCAGGAAGCCACTGGCTTCCACACACTTTTTGGCAGCCTTGTACTATACTCTCAGTGGGAGAAATCTGGTACATCTCTCAGTTGCTCCATAACTCAGTCTTATAACACTGCTTCAACAGTTCATTCCTTTACCCATCTTCCTAAATTAATCTCATGACGATCCATTTTATAGACTCTTTCTGACCTCTGTAATCATGATGGTGCTTGTAACCTAAATGATGATTTGAATAGGATTCCCCTGTATTTGTCTTTCCTCCCCAGAGTAGAGAACATTTGCCAGGGTCAGAAATAAAAAAAAAGAGTAACTTACTGGAGAAAGCAATTTCTATAACATCACAGGTGCATCAATGAATTAATGAACTTTGTTAAACTAAATATTTTGGTTATAGACTGTTATATTTCTGTCCATCTAACTTTTTCTTCACATCCTGTCTGATAGGCTAAATATTTACCTCCTGCTTGGAATTTCTGCTCTTAACTAAATAATCCCTTTTTTTTCCCAGAAATGTCAGGTTCCTCAAGAAATAAGCAAACCAAAGGGAGAAATAATATCTTCAGATTGTCAGAGAAAGAGCTGGAGCTGTTCAGCAGAAGTGGCAGAAGAGCCAGGAGTGCTGCCACGCTGTGAGATGCACAGCTGAGAGTTCACGGCGCTCTGTACTGGGATACCCTGACAGCTCCCTTAGCTCCACAGACATCCTGACAGGCGTAGCTTGTGCTCCCACGGGATCTGGGCAAAGCTGGACAGACCTTCCCCTGCCTGGGCCTCTATCCACATCATCACTTTTGGCTGCAAAACAACCACACAACAGAACAGCAATCCGCATGATTTTAATCATCCAGTAATTTTAGAAAGTGCCAGTCTGGTACTGATCCATTGGTAAAACTACAAAGCTGAGAAATGTAAGAGACTTAAACCAAACCAAACAAAAATAACCCACAGAAAAACAAAAACAAGACCAAAAGTAAGCAAAACAAAACAAACAAAACAAAGCCCAAACATTTAGCCATTTCTTTATTTAATATTGTTCAAACTATTTAAGGTATAGGAAGCTTTTCACAGTAACTCATTTGTCCTCAGTATATTTAAAATGAAGTATTTTTATAAGGAATGCTTATAGAAGAAATATATATTATAAGAAAAAATGTGATCTGGAGGGAAATAGGATTGATTTAATTTTCCAAACAGGATACATTATTTTTGGCACAGAATTTCAAATGTGGAAGTTTAGTGCTGCATTACAGGGTTGCTTCTCCCTGATGGTATTGGTTTTATCTGTTCTGACTGACTTTTAGGATTAGCACAATTTTTTTCTGTTTCTCGCGTTATCTCAGGATCTGTAACTAGTTCAATTTACAAAAGAAAGCAAAAGAAATTGCCAAAAAAGGGAAAAGATATATTGCTAAGTCTGTTAGAGGGGTTTTGGTATGTGGTTTTGTTATATGTTTTTCCTTTAATAAACTGGAAGGCTTAGAAGATTATTTGACAGTCATATGAGAACACTGTATAGATCTGGGTTCTTACAGAGAATATTCTGAACACATGCAAAATTAGATGAGGAAATTACTGGCTGCTAAATGAATCATCCAGTTCAAATAATCAGTACTGACAGAAAATCACCCTACCAAAAAATTTTAGGCGAAGGGAGGTGCAAGTAGGGTTACAAAAATGCAACAGTCCTTGTTGTTAAAAATTAATTAGGTACAGAGATTTCAAATTTGATAGGTGAACATAAGCAAAATACAAGCAATCAAAATGAGAGAATGAATGAAGTTGTAGGAACATGGCTGCTCACAGGTAAAAAAATCTGTATGTATAACACAGAAGAGCAGTCATTGTAAACTAATACACATGTATACGATACACAGGTAATACAAATGTAAAAAAAAAGTATTTCTTTTTTGGCTTTCATATGTCAGAGATGACTTTGACATCACTGTTTCTCTGATAATGAATATAATTTGTGATACTTTATAATTTTCTTCTTTCTCCCATTGTTCTAATTCACTCTTTTTTGAGAAATTGAAAACTTAATGGAACTACTTGCTTAAAGTGAATAAAGTTACATGGCTTTTCTACATTTCTTGAAAGTATAACCTCATCTTACCTTAAAATATAGTTTATATATAAAGGTAAAGTAAATAATTTTTTTTTTTCTGTCATTTGAAAGGAAAAATCCCAAAGAACTTGTGGTTTGTTGCTCACAGAGATAAATTTATTTGGACTTTTAAATGTCAGATTATTGCAAAACAGATTTGCATCGCCTTATGTTTAGAAGCAGCTCAGGCTTATACAAGCAGAAAAAAAAAAACCACTCTGCAGAGGTCACTGAGAATGCAAATACAAGTTGTTTTACAACTGCTCCTTTTAATTGTCTTAGATGTCTTTGTAACCCACAGTATTGTAAAAGAAGAACTATTTGATTGTGGAATTTATAAGTTAAATGGAAACAGTTAGTGGTTTTCCTTGTCAGAGCCATCAATGAGAAACTGAGACAGAAGCAAAATGCAGTAAGATCCTGACAACCTGTATTTCTCTTTCCTCCTAGCTGGTCCCAAGACAGTTCCCTAAATTATAGCTGCACAGGTGATATCTAAAGTAAAACAAGCACAGAAAAAAAAAAGAAAAAAATATAATAGTTCAATTACTGATAGTTCTTTTCAATCATTGTTACTGCTTTCTCATAAAAAAAGCATGGCAAAAAGAGAATAGAATCCTAGTGTTTCAGAAATAAAACCAGATGTACTTTGAGACTTGCTTTCTTGTAGTCCATTACCTGTCAGTGAAAAGGTGGAAAAAGCAGACTTCGGGAAACCCTACAGATCCTGAGTACTATAGTGGAGGAGGTTGTTTTTAAGTAAGTCTTCACTAGAAAGTAGATAATCTGGTAAAATGTAAATTTAAACAGCTAAATGAGTAATAAAGAAAATAATAATTGGAGACATTCTGCCAAATAAATGCACCAGATATATTTCAGTCTGTTATGGGCTAGACAGTCATCTGACTTGTTTGGTCAGCTACAAGTTAATTGTAGGAATGGGACATGCTATCGAATAAAATTAGTACTGGTCTGTTAGT
Source organism: Grantiella picta (assembly GCA_013397955.1). NCBI lineage: Eukaryota > Metazoa > Chordata > Aves > Passeriformes > Meliphagidae > Grantiella > Grantiella picta. The sequence continues at coordinate 240,069 of VZRM01008933.1, read as the reverse complement.
CACACCCTAATCAAAACAAAAGGACTCAATTAGTTGCTGCTGTGATTTCCAACAGCATTTTACATCTATTTAATGCATTCTTGGGATGAAAATCAAAATTCTGATTGGATATATCCTTTAGTAAATTATCAAATAATAATACATTTACCTATAAATGTATCAAAGACTTAAAATTTTGTTTTGCTACACTGAATGATGATGATAATTGATTTTAACAAGACTTTTCTGTAAATGAGGGATTTTCAGCATGCGGAAAAGAAAGAACTAATTCCCTGACCAAGTTCTGAAGAGGTTTATAAAACTTGAATAAAGGTACATGGGGTGTGAACACCATCTTATATTATTCCCTATAATACTTGAATCTGATGATTTGGAAGCATTTATTTTCTATTTAATATATTTGCATTTACTTCCATTTGAATTCCCCCAGGCACTGTCCCTTGTGCAGGTCTGGACAACATCTCCAATATGTTTTTCTGAGTCTGCCATTTCCATCTGAAGATGCTGGTGCAGGTTTTGGATGTTTGTTCCATTTTTCACCCATTTGTTGTAACGTGTAGGGAGAGGTAGAAGGTGGTTACACATGAAGAATGGATACACAAGTAAATACAAGCAGACTTACAGCTTGTGGAGTAGAAGGATTCTGTCCTATCAGTACTTATGGACTTATCAGTGAATAGACTTAAGTAACCCTTCATGTAAATATTGGTTCACATATGTCTTGTATCTGGCAAATTGGGTGGTGAAAACCAAAAACCATCAGAGAACCATGCACACATATTTGTACACAGAAATAATACAAAAAAATTGCTGTTCATTCTGCTTTTGACAATAAATAAAATATATAAAATATTCATAATTACTTTTCTAGTTATAACAGAGCACATCTAGAGAGTCTGGTTAAAAGAGTCAACCTATTAATGTGCTTAAATCTTTCTGTGACCCAGGGCTTCCATGGGTGTTCAAGACTGCCTGCCCTTGCAATAGAGATAATAATTTCCTTTTACTTGACTGAAGTACATTAAAACGCTTAGCACATTTGAACTTAGGGTGTGAGTCTACCTTTTAGGTGAACAGAGGAACAGAGAGCTTAAAAGGAAGCAATGACCAGAAAAGTGTGTGTTGAACTGCCTGAATAATTTCTTTCTCTTTTATTATCTCAGCCACACAGTCACCACACTCTCCCCTCCAAAAAAAAAAAAAAAACCCAACAAAAAAACACCAGAAAAAAAACACCACCACAGAAAGCCTCACATAACAAGACTAGTCTATCAACACCAAATTCCATTTAGCTACAGAATCTACAGTGCACTGGGCTGTATTTCAAATGAATAAATGAATGTAAACTCACTTCAGTTTTTCATTTAAGGCACAAAACTGAAATCCATGCTGGTACTTAACACTGAAGAAGTATCACTGAATTAATAGAATTGCCTGACTGAATGCTATTCACAGCATGAATGAGGATTGTAAAATAATTTTAATCTTGTTGGAATGACCAAGTGCTTCAGTCATGTCACTGAAAAAGGTTTCCTATATAGTAATTCTTCAGTGTTTCAAACATAATTTTTTTGTCTCTTACCCCTCTCTCATGTCCCCTTCTTTAAACTGGTAAGTAGTATATGTAAAGACTTAAAAGAATCATAAAATTCTTATGCATTATATGAATAACATTTTGAATAGTTACTTGATGCAGTAAATCCTTGGCCAATGACTCTTAATTATTATTTTTAATTAAATACAAGATTATTACCTTTGATAGATTTAAAGTTTTGATAGTAAGATTTGGCAACTTCTCATCCTTCTGTTAATTCATTTTCCTAATTCAAAGGCCAGAAGTAACTTAATGACTTTTTTTCAAAGTCTAATAAGGTACTTTCTGAAATTAATTTAACTTACTTGGTCTATAAGCAACATATCATTGTAGCTAAGCATTTTCATCAATGTACACTTAATGATTGAATGGATCACCATAGGAAATTTTATTAACTTGACTACTGACTCCAATTCTAATCTAGTTCCTTTTTCAATTTCATCTGTTATACATAAAGTATGCCTGAGATTAATTTAAAGAGAATTATATCTGGCTAGTAAAATAAGACCCCAAAAGGCAGATTTTATATTGTTTTTTCTCATTTATTTGTTGTATTTTACCTATTCTTACTTATGAGTAGTCAGATCTTGCATTGTGTGAAATAGCCACAACAGGGAGAAAATTTTGGTAAAGACATTCAACTCTGATGAATTTCCTCTCTGATGATATTCTCTTTTTTCCTATTTTGATGATAAACAAAACCAAAACTTGCAATTTTTGTTCATCTATATTCTCATGAGGAACATCAAGGGGAAGATAAATGATTAGAAGTAATATTACCTGGTATAGATTTTATGTACTCCAAAAGTTTGCTGCGTCTGCTGAAGATAAGCACAGACCCTTCGGAGGAAACGGGAATAATATTCACATAATATATCAATGTATGCATTTAACAAACAAAGGACATACTGTATGAAATTTGATATGTATGTTGATTCAAAATGTAAAAGTATTTTGCTTGTAATTAAAGTTATTGTCTGGTTCTTATTTATAGCCATCACAGAATCACAGCATGGGGGAGGTTGGAAGGCACCACAGCAGGTCATATGGTTCAGCCTCTCTGCCCCAGTATGGTCATCCCAGGATGCACAATGCACAGGATTGTATCCAAATGGCTTCTGAGTATCTCCAGTGAGGGAGACTCTTCAAAACCTCTCTGGGCAACCTGTTCCGGTGCCCCGTCACTCACCCACACAATAAAGAAATCTTCCTCTCTAATTTAGTCATATGAAGTTTGGAGTTTTGTGGGGACAGTGTCATAACAGGCTGAACACACTAGAGCACTGTGAAAGTTCCTTCAAGTATTTTGCTTGGTGTAAAACACCTGAGTTTCACTATAGTTTTTGTTCTGTCACTCAGTCTTTATCTGTCTATCTTGTCTTCATTGAAATGTATCTGTCTGAGACAAAGTATTAAAACACCAGCATGGAAGATGCACTCCCCTGGTCTGCCAATATTAATTTTTTTTTTTAATCAGCATTTAGTAGAGCTGAAGAAGATGAATGTGGTAAAAATGCCTCCCATTTTCAAAGGAAAAAACAGATTTATGGTAAAAAAAGAAGAGAAAAGAAAAGAAGTTGGCTGTGAGAATGGAACAGTGAAAATGGAGAAAGAGGAAGGCTAAGTTATTGGTGTATTGATATTCCAATATGAGATTAAATATTTGGGACTTGTTCCTGAATGAGAAGAAAACAGTTTGTCTCTCCCTAGAAGTGAGGGAAATTAAATCACATCAAAAGAAGATAGGCCACAATGATTTCACACATGGAGAATGAGGGTTCTTAAAAGCTTTGTGGACATCTCTCAGTGCAGTACCATATTGGAATGCTGGGATCACAGCTGAATGAGACAGCTCCAAAGCAGGAAGAAACCTAGCCACATTTGTATAGCATTATATGTGGGCTAACTAGCACTACTGAAAAATACTAACCCTACTGTGTCCTTGTTTTATACATCACTCTACCATCTCTGCATTTCCTCTACCTCCAAATTAAAAATAAGCTTGCAGCTTTGTTCCTACGCTTTGGAGGAGAAAAAATGATCTGTTAAAAAAAATAGAGAAAAGCAGACAAAAAAAAGAGAAAAAAAAGTATTTTGTTCCCTGTCCCATTTATAACAACTCTTACACTCTCACATGGAGGCTGCCAGACTCAAATTTTTTTGCAAAGGTTGCAAGTCTCTTTTTTGTGGTCAAAGCTGTGAACAGATGTACAAAGGGAGAAGACAGACATTTGAAAGAGTCACAAGGAAGGAACAGATACTGGGAAATTTTTAAACCTGAGATACTCCTACTGTGCAGCCAAATTCACTGCCAATAATCCACAGATGTACAGCACATGGGTGTGCAAAGCTGTGACTGTTAGAGGTGTGAAAGGAGTTCTTAGTATGTTTATTGAATAGCAAACGTACCCATCTGTTCTGCTGAAATAAGTAAGATCTGCATCTAAAATCTCATACGTTTGGAAAGTTAACATTTCTGGGGAGTGATATAACAGAGGTAACAAGGTATGCTCCCTGATAGTGACATGGGCAAACTTATTCAGTATCCAAAAGTAAATATTCAGGGCTTGTAAGAACCAGTTGCGCATTTTTTCTCATTTTCTTTTCTGCTATGTTTTTTCCCATCTCTTCAATGTCAACCTACCCTCTTTGTAGGGCAGACCAGCAACACACCTGGCCAAACAGCTCCTTTATGTAGTATGAATAGTGGCAAGGAAATTGAGCAACAATCCCCATGGTAGATATTTATAGAATGGTGAATCTAAAATGGAAGGTTCTTTATAATTTAACAACTATTGGATATCCTGAGGTTTGAAAAAATAGCAAGAAATATGAAAGCACCTCTTTGATTTAGGACCCTGAAATTTACTTCACAAAACGAGATGGTATTGCAGATCATTCAAAAAACTGCAAAACCAACAAAACAAAACAAAACCAACAAACAAACAACAACAACAAAAAAATTTGCTCCAAGCAAGGTGAAGCTGAGACTCAAAATTTTTCCATAGAGCAGCTCCCTCAAGTTGCTGCATGTCTGAGTCTGAATCTGAGTAAGTGCACAGCTCTTGTCTAAGTTTCATTGTTATCAATAAGGAGGGGAACAAATATTTAAGTTCCCTAGGGCTCAATCACACAGATATTTCTTAAGCATATCATATATATGTATACAACTGGAATTCTGCCCTTCCAGAAGAAGAGGCTTCAGCTTTGAAAAAGCTATAAGCTACATGTTTTCTAGAAGGGCTGTATGTTGTTCTCCTTTTATAGTTTTAAAAGAGTCCTAGAGAGCAGCAAAGAATGTATAGTATTTGTAGTGAGGCCAACATACAGAAATTATCATGGGACTAGATTAATAGGGGTAAAGCAGAATTCTTAATCTTTCATGTCTGCGCCAAGATTCATGTATGCACTTAAAATTAATCAATTAATCAAATTTATTAACAATAATAAGAATTATAAAAACAAACAAAAACTAATAATAACAATAACAGTAATAATTAAAAAAAAATCTACCCCCATTTATAAAGACAGTTTTAGAATCAGGGTTTCCATATCTGAGTTGAATTTCCAAAACACTGGGTTGAGTTGCATCTCCTATTAAGTGAATACTGTAGAGTGTACTATGGCCTCTTTATTAGATATAATTTTTCAACTTAAAAGTGAATTTTGTTTCCTGTTGTACACAATGACAAAATGAAATTAGAAATATAGAAATCTGGAACAATTTCGAAGCCTGAATGGCCCTAATCAATATTAACTGAGAGGTGCTTTCTTCCTCTATGCTTTAGAGGTATAAGCTCCCACCCCCACCCTCTTCCCCATCCCAGAATATTTATCTTTCTCACATAAGACTGACGTCAGATGCAAAACAAAATCTTTAGTGATTTTTTTTCACAGTGATTGTAGCAACTCCACTTTTCCGAAAAAAATCTTGACTTATGATTTGTTTGTACATCTACTAATTTTACTTTCCAAGTGAATTGTTCTCATTTGACAAAGTGATAGGAAATTATTTTTGTGGGTTTTGAGGCTGTACAGAGATGTCAGGCTTCTTTCAAAAGAAATAATAGAACTGGGTCAATGTTGTGCTGTTTATCATTTAGTTAGCAATACTGAAAGGTCACAAAACAATAGGACTTAAGAACACTGTGCTCAAATCAGACATCTGGAAAATGCGGCATGAACCTGCTCTGTGTAGTCTTCAGTTATTCACTGTTTGTGACCAGTCAAATGAGAACTTTTGATGCTGCCAGGTTTCATGATTTTTCACAGGAAATCTTCCTCCCAAACTGCAAGACTAAAGATTTCGTGCTAAAAATGAGTTAGTACCAAGGTTCACTTTAAAAGGTACTTGATCAAATTGAAATTTAAGAGGCTGAAATGGAAAATCAGACATAGTTAAAACACGGAGATTAGCAACTTGTTACTGGGAAAAACATTTTAATCTATAAAATCTGTACAAGGGGCTTGAAGGCAAAAGAAATATGTCAATATTGGAACTGTATATAATATGACCAACCAGTAGCCAATGTCACTGTGTAGGAGTTTACAAAATGGAAGCACATTTGTAGCCTTGGGCATTGAAAACAATGTATTCATACTGACCTGCAGGTTGCACTAAAAATCACCTGTGGTAACATGCAACTCTTTCCTACAGCAGGGACATAAAAATGTTGCAACTCAAATCAAAAGCAGTAAGTAATTCATTTGAACTTTGTGATATTCATGTTTCACATAATTTGTTTTATAACATTCAGACTATCAATAGAAAACACTGAAGGGAGACATTTGTTTCGGAAATATCTCTTCATTAAAGTATAGTGGTCCCTTACATTCATCGCCACTATAGTTTTCTTCATTATTCAATAGCACTTTCAACCCCCATGTGTGTGACTTTCATTATTACGGATCATTTTTCCTTAGGATGTGTGATTTAATTTTAATGCAGGAATCTAAATCAAAATCCTTTGCTATTTAGTGGCTCTCTGGTGTAATAAAAGAGAGTCAGGCTTAGCCCTCTGCTTTTGTGCTCAGAAGCATTTTGCCATGTATTTGAATTATGATAAAATCAATTGGAAGAGCCTGACAGTGAAAAGTAGGAAGAAAGTTTCCGTATATAAAGCTAGAGAACAATTACAGCTTTTTTTTTCCCCAGCACAAAAATGCTGCAGGCAAATAGCTTGTTAATTCAGCATCTATCACCATTTAACCTTGTTTGTCCTCTCGTTGATAAAACAACACAATTAAAAGGCTTTCCCTTTGAATTATCTGTGTCTGAAGTTAAAATGGCCTGTGTTTTATGAAAGCTGTGTTCTCTGTTAGTTCCATAAAGACATGTCTGAATTGTTCTCTGAGGCTTGTTCACTCTTAGCATCTCTGGGACTGCAGTACCAATGAAAGCTTTTCTCTTTCTGGCACATAGCCAAGGCGAGCCATGATCTAATACTGCAAATTATTTTTTCTCTTTTGCACTGGGGAACTACTGTGTTAAAAGCTAGCTTCCTTTCCTAGCTCCAGGAGAGTGAGGCACAGACAGGTGGAGCCCCTTTGATTGCACTGAAACCAGTCTCAGGGCCCTCCACAGTCGATGCTTCGGTGCACAAGTGTGAAGGAGAACGAGTGCATTTTCCCTTACTCTCCATTTTTAAACCATGGCCTAATCAGCAGCTTCACAAAAGTGTCTTGGCTTGTGAATAATTTTTCCCTCTGTCTGAATACAAAGCTGAATACATGGGAAATTACAGCACTGAAAGAATCATGTCATTTTTACTCAGGTGCTGTCTGTCAGTCCTGGCATGATCTTGAGCTTGAAATTCAAGAAATACAAATGATGTTAAAAAAAATCACACTTCAATACAGGTAATGTTAAGCAAAAAATACTTGATCTAGGGCTTTGTGCCATAGAAGATGAATATGCTCTCTGGTTTTTTTTGCTACCACCTCCCATCCCAGCCAAAGAAAAGGGAAGGGATGTGGAAAAAAAAAAAGATTCAACTGTTGAAAATACTTTGGGAATTACAAGAAACATAGAAACAGTGTTATCTACAATTTGGAAAAATAAATTTTGTATTTTATTATACTGACCCTAGGTTTTCATTCTGTCTTCATGCCAGTTCACCTTAAGCTGGTGAATACAGCTGACAATTCCCTATTTCTAAAGGTATTCCTGCTGCTGGTCCTGTTGCTGCTCCAGATGATGATCAACGCTTTCACTGTAAAGCGTTTCCCAGATTGTAACTTAATGCCCGATATTTGTTTGGGGCTTTTTCCTGTCTATAAGATTAAATGATCTTCTGAGGCCTCTGCAACATATATAGCCCTATTCTAGAAGCCTGTCATTTCTCAGGAGACAAGCAAGGTTGACTGGATTCAGGAGGTGGCTGAGTGTGGTAATTTGCTCAGTTTTATGTTAAGGGGATATTGCTGTTGGGTGGTGGGGTCTGTTCTTCTAACTGTATCCCTGATACCCTTCCCTGGTGTGATGCAGGGTTGGAGGTAATACACATTTCTGCAGGGTAATGACAAAAGTCATCGTTAATGATTTATGCCAGTTTTGTAATGGAATAAGTGACATCATGCAAAAAGGTGCTGTGAAGAATCAGCTCCTGCTGTATTACAGAATAAAGGCACAGATGAGCCTTTCACAAGATGATGTTCTTCTACCTGAGAGTAGGGTTGAACAGTAGCTTTGATGTGGTGTTCTTTGCTTTCTGCTCTCCCCTGCAGTATGCTACTGCTCTCCACTTTTGATGTCTGTTACTATCCCACTGTCATGAGTATGTTTCTGTAAGGATGAAGTAAACTGAATCCACAGGGTACCTCACTGTGCTCTTCCCACCAAACTCCATCATCAAACTCTGATTTACCCCCAACCAGACAAGATGAAGAGCTATACTTGTGTTTCAGAAGCCAGCTTTTGTCCCTGCTTTGACCTTGAATCCCCTCTATCGCTTCTGTCCCTAATTTTGAGCATTAGAAGTGTGGCTTAGGCTATTATGTTCTTTGGCTTCAAGTTTTGTTTTCTCCTTAGTTGATTCAACATGTCATTTGACATTTAATTTTGGAAGTCATGAGTTTGTCTTTTCCCTTAATAAGTGATGATTTTTGTTCAGAAATTTGTTTACTGTTTAGGAAGCTTTTTTATTTTTTTCTCTATGTGTGTAATTAGCAATTGCAAGTTGAGGAAAAGAAGTCTGGTACCAAATCAAAGACTGTCTGTCAGCTCTGGCATCAGAGGCACACCATCACCTTTTCAGGGATTGAGGTGAAACTGGCTGGTAGTTCCCTGAGTCCTCCTTACCCTTTTTGAAGACCAGGGTGATATTTGTTTTCCTCCAGTCCTCAGGCACCTCTCCAGATCTCCACTACCCTTCCAACATGGCTGTGTTTTAGCTGTGCTGTCCACCAGTTGTCTCAGCACTCATGGATGCAAATGTATTAAATGCAGATTTTATACCTAACATTGATATTGGCTCAGCACTGTGCAAAGAAACATGCCGCTTTCCCAATGAAAATAAATGAAAATTGTTGTAAACAAAGTCTTCCTTTTCTCCTGTTGGGAGCTGACTGTTTCAGATCTTCAACCCTTCCTGTTCATCTGACAGAATGGTCATGGACCAGACATTTCTTGGATGTGTGAGAGAGTCACAGAGACAGAGAAACTGTTCTGAATGTCTCCCTCCAAGTTGAAAAGTGTTTAGTTCAATTTCTTACCGCCTTATAGCCCATCACAGGCCTTCGTTCAGTTATTAGGAGTGCCATGACTGCTTCATAAGCATACCAGAGTTGCCTACAAAGAATATCTGGTTTTTTTCTTTTTCTTGAGGATTTTTTTTTTGTCTTGTTGGTTGGTTGGTTTGTTTGGGTGGGTGTTTGTGTTTGGTTGGTTTTTTTGTTGTTTGGTTGGTTGGTTGTTTTTGTTTTTGGTTTTGGGTTTTTTTGTTGTTTTTGTTTTTTGGAGGGGTGTTGTTGGGGTTTCTTTTTATTTGTTTGTTTTTGATTCTCTTTTAATGAAGAATTTCAAATCAGAAAAAAATATATTTTTGCCTTCAGAAGGAACATTTTAGAGATTCTCATTCTTTGTTACTCAGACAGGAAACCAACCATGGAATGCCATCTCCCTCTTCAAATAGGAAAACAGTGCAATATGGAAAATGTCACTGTTTCTATGTTATGCTCCCACTGATTAATCTTCTGAGAAAAAAGACACTTTAGTCAAATTATAAATAAAAAGAAACAGAGCAGTATCATACACAGTGTAAATATTTTTTTTAAATTGCTATTTCAGAAGGAAGCATGCTTTTCAATTAAAAATAAGAAGTTTGAGATCTAATTTTCTGTAAGATAATAAAGTCAATGGAAAATAATTAATACATTATTCCTATTTTTAATTTGTTCCTATCTTGCACAAGACATGCCATTTAATTTTTAACCTTCTAGGTCAGTTCTGGAACAGGATTAAGATGCTTCTAAGAAATGTAGTCCTATCACCTCATAAGAATATGGATTCTGTCTTTGCATAACGTTATCCCTTCTTGCCTTTTTCACTTAAACATTTTAGAAATGGTGTCAAAATTGACGCATTTGTCAATGTTGACAGATGATAGGTGCTAGGGCAGTAAATATTTCCTCCAGGCAATCTCTCTTTCAGAACACTCTTCAAGCTGCCAAGGCATTGATAAAATCCATGGTGCCATGTATAAGGACCAGTAGAAGAATAATTCCTGTCCAGGGTCTGTCATTCCTAGGAATGAATGTTTGTATCTACATTTTTATGAAGGCTAGTAATTACCAGGCTGGATGCCCTTTGGAAATATGTAAACTTTCATGTGAACAGTTCAGAATAAGGGCATTCTCCAATCCTCATGCACAATCTCTATTCTATTTATTTAAATTATGAAAAGAAGGAAAAAAAAAAAAGACCTCTTTTCTTGCTTTCCTTTTCCCAAGCTTTTGTCAGTGCTTTCAGAATGCATCAGCACTCTAAGACAACACCCTGTCCTCATTTCTACACATTGTTTGTGTACCAGGCTCAGAACTGCCATTTCAAATCACAGTACATTGATCTTTAATGTTCTTTTAATTTAGGCTAAAGATGCAGAAATCTTAGCTCAGTTAGGCTGTATGCTGACCTGCATCTGAACTTCTCACCAGCTGCTGTTAGGTCTGTGACAATGATTTTTTTTTAAAACCACAATTAAAATAAAAAAAAAAAATTACATTCTAGGCTGTTTTAAATAATGTTTTAACATTATTTTTGTTCAGTCACTTACAAATATGTGCTTTCAAAATAGTTGTAAAGGACACAGGATTTAAATAGATGCAATAATCTCACTTACTTCTGTCTCATTCGCTCTTTAGATCTATTGCTGTTATCTGATTTACTAAGACATAGCAGCTGGTATGGCCTTTTTGAGCTCGCTTTGCAAGATTAAATTCTACCACCTTGACCTAGCATAAATATTGAGAAGTGGCACAGGGCAGGTTCATCATGGGATCTGGTGCATGAAATTAATGCTGGAAAGTAGGATAACAGAGTGACAGTGACATGGATGTGTCGGTCTGGATAATCCTGGAGTTCTGGAAGAGGGGAAAAGTTCAGTACAACAGCATTACCTTACTGATTACTGCAAAAGAAAATAATGTGTTCCCACATAAGCTGTTTGGGGCAGAGAAGAGTAGCAGGACTAGGATATTACCATGTTTAAAAAGATTGATATGCTCTGAAAAATGAGCTTTTGCATTCCTCTTCTCAGCCTGATATTACAGTTTGCACTTAGTTCAGTTAGCAAAAGAATAGAAATTCCCTGAAAAAGTTGTAGTAGTGAAACTGGAAGCTGGTCCTGTGATATCAATAAGTGGAGCTCCCTTCATTGGATATTTTAAGCAAGCATAGACTGCAGAAATAACTCTTCTTTTTTTTTTTTTTTAACAGAAAGTATGACTAAAAATGAGGGTATTTTTAGTATACTTCTATTATTCTTGCAGAGCCAATTTTAGCTTAACCTTCTCTTTCTGAGGCATGATGGAAAGCCGCAAAAACTGTTGAGTTCTTGGTTTCGTTCCCAACGGCATACTGGCACACCACTTTCACAAGACTGCCTTGAGCAGTATTCTGTAAACTAAATGATGATTATGCATATATGAGCACTGGGCCAATAAAGCACAGAATTCGCTATTCACTTTTACAACTGCTGCGTGGCATCTCTTTCTGTTAAGGCAAATAGGCATAATTTTATATTAACATGCTGAAGAAAATAAAAATCAACTTGAAAATCTCTGTGTATGGATATGCACATAAACAGAGTTTCATTTAATCATATATTCTTTGGTGGATGCAAGCAAAAAGGAATTATTTGGCTGGTTTGGTACTATAAATCTTAAGGTACCAATTTATTTGCAAACTGGAATTTTGCTGTTTGTTCAAACTAGATACTGTAGCTCTTAATAAAATAATAATTTGGTCTGCAGTAAATGTCATTCTGTAGTACTGTTCAGAGTGTAGGCTCCTAAAGGGCAAAATCGACTCAATTTTAAAAAAGAAAATTTACAAAAAAACCCCACCTATAACAGATGCTCTAGCATATGGCTGGGTTTTAAGTGAGTGCATAGTTGAGCACAGAAAATAAATAAGGGCATGACAAGACCCCCCCTCCCCTTCTTTTGCCCCATAGATACACTAATCACATGGTCACCAGATGGCATATACAGAACTTTGAATGCAGTACAATATTTATAGCCACCAATTTGCAGCCTTAAAGTCAGAATATTAAACTATTTATTTCATATGGCTGAAAAGAGGCACTTTAATGCTGTTTATTTTTGTTGTCATTACTACTGAGAGCCAAGGAAAGAACTGGTTTGTACAACTGAAGTGGGCAACTATGCCTTGAAATTGCTTCAGTGATCTTGCAGCCTTGGTGAAGATAGCAAAACTGGTTGTAAATTAGTCCGGGAACCTCTACCACCTAAAATTTATTCCTATCTTGCAGTAGACATTCCTTTTAATTTTTAACCTTCTAGGTCAGTTCTGGAACAGGATCAAGATGCTTCTCAGAAATGGTGGCCTACCAGCTCATTAGAATGTGGATTCTCTCTTCACATAATGTCATCCCTAGTTGAAAATCTTAGTTGAAAAGCACTGGACTTAATTTTTTTTGCAAAGTGGGGGAAGTTGATCAGCTCCCCACTGCATCCCAGGGTCTCCAAGGGCAAATATGGCAAAGGTGGCTTTGCTCCCGACCCTGCTGTCATCATTATCCCTGTGTCCCTCTCGGGTGGAGGGGATCACATTGCACAGAAGCCCCTCCAGTGCTGAGGTAGCATCTGGATCCTATGACACTTTCCCCAAAAGTCTGGTTTTATCCCCAGTTGTTACAGGAGCAACAGCCACGCTGGATGTCAAAATGTCTTGTTTGCTCTTCCTATTGGAGGCCACAAGAGGGAGAAGAACATAACGAAGCCGCAGCACCAGCGGTTGCGTGCTCCAAATCCTCTTTGAGCTGCACAAAGTCTGTCTGCTCCTCCAGCTTCCTGGGTTCAAGTAAACAATCATTAAGCTTTCAAAATCTGAACATCAGAAAATCACAACTGAAAGGTAAATGAAAACGACGCTGGAGCAATGTTCGTGTTTATGTTGTACCATACCCTAACCGACAAGGATGGAATATTTCTTCACAAAATAATACTAAATGCCTCACAGAAAAGAAAAAAATAAAACACTTTAATACTAATAGAAATCCAATTAACCAGAACGCATTTCTGCCTGGAACACATTTACAAAAAACAGTATGTAGGTTTTTCCTTGATAGAAGATACTGCAGAAGCTTGCATAGACTTTGGGGGTTTTGAGCCTTTATAAATTGAAAGGGAAATATTCAGTTTCTTTTGTGGATTTCTTTCATAACTGGAGAAACTGATAATGCATACTCTATTTTAAGGAAATTAATTTGCATTACAGCACAAATTTCTCAGATGCAGTTGTATTAAAAAAAACTACATCACTATGAGTATGTACTCTTGTGAAAGCAAAATGTAGGAAATGTATAGTGTTTCTACTAGACACTACATCAGCCCTGCTAGTATTAAAAAGCCCAGTTTCTATAGGTGCATTATCATCGTTTAGACTGTTTATGTAACCATTTGCATGAGTTTACAATGTCAACTAGAGACCTTTAGTGAACCCACTGTTTAACAACATTGCTGAAGAAAGTATGCAAAGATGATGTATAAAACATATTATCCTGGGCTATAAAATACCCCTTCACTTTCTTCCTTTTTTCTTTATTGTTTGAATGCTGTGTTTTTAACATTGTTTGCAGACCACCAGGGGACTGTGGCAATTCATAATGTTGTAACACTGAAAATAGTTGTGTTTGATTTATTTTTAATGTGAATAGAGCAGTGATTTTGTTTGTCAGAAGCCATGGGGAACAAGTTGGATATTATACACTATCAGCATCCATTTAATGTAACAGGAAATGTAACTAGATCATAAACAGAGATATGATTTTAAAATGCACTCTTTCATGTCTAATGAAATAATATTAAAATGTTTTGCTGTTACAAACAGAATATGTGCATTTCTACCAAGTTGTAAAGCTTCTATTGCAAAAGAAAAATAAAAGAGAATATGGAGAGGAGAGATAGAAGGTAAGAAGTAGCAGAAACTGCATTTTTTCACAGTAAATTTTATTCTGTTTCTGAACTGATTTTTTTGTTTTGATTAATTTATTCTCTCCATTTTCTTTTTCTGATCTAAAAAGAATAAGCAGCAAAAGAGATGATGTGGACATAAATGGGCAGAACAACTAAGTTATTTGAAAGATTTTGCCTAATTTTGTGCAGGTACTCATGAAAGACCCATTAAATGATATATGCAGATCTTTGTAACAGGAAGCCAAATCAATTTAGTATTTAGTTGGGAATGACAGCATGTTCTTAAACTACATGGGTTTTTTTCTCTTTTATTATTTTCTTTTGTTTTGTTTTGTTTACTCTTTGAAAATGTAATTTTAAGTTATACACTCTGTTTATGACTTATAGAAAATAAAATATATATTTACATCACAAAACAGTAGGGGTTTTTGCACCTCTTATTGTGTTAATTCCATACTTTTCCTGTCATGTCTCCACTGCAGATTGCTCAAAAGTTAGACATTCAATCTTAAGAAAACAAGATGAAAAATAATTTTGCTTTAATGCAACCAGAGCAGTAATTTTAAATTCTAAATTTGCATGGACTTCAGGATTTTTTTCCAAGCACATCTTTGCTTTTTCCTTTCTAGATGGAGACATCTTTTCTAGATCTAGGGATTAAAGCTTTCAAACTCAGACTTTGTATTCTATAAAGATCACAATTTTTCTATAGCCACTATTTCAGCTTACTTATTTAGCACATTGGTAAGCTTGATCATGGTTAGATTTACTTTAAAACTATACAGAGCAGCTGTACATAAATGTCGTTTTTTTCATTGTTTTGCTTTGTTTTATGTTGTTTCTTTTACTGCAGAGGGTTAAAAAATGTGCTGGAAACTCCAAACTGGTCTCAAGCTACAGCAAACAGTGTCACTACTCACCAAATGACAGATGCTTCACTGTTGTGACAGCAGTAGTTGTGTGGGCCACCTGGAAGACTAGAGACCACCACTTTCTTGCAAGCCACTGTCATAATATACTCGTTGATTTACCATCTGCTTTTATGAAATGCCCATGAAATGAAATATCTTAATGGAAGTGTGGAATAGGATGGTATGGGGTGGTTCAGGGTAAAACTTTCCTTGTAAGTTCAGTGAAGGAATAAACCACAGCTGCTCTTGTCTGTGTTGTGCTGTGATGGTTTTGAAAACCTGTACTCTGCTTTTTTGCCTGTACTAAATCCAATTAACAGTGGATTTCAGTTTTTATTGTAAAACACCATATTTTTATGCACTATTCTTATTTCTTTTGACAAAACAGTGTTCAGCTCCCAGAAACTGCAAATGTATTACTCAAATTGTTAGTGTTTATATAATGTCAAATACCACAATATTTATGACACAAATTTGCAGGCAAATGAGCTATTTATTTAAGTACAGATGTATGTGTTTCCTAGATCCGATTTATATTACTGTAATGGATTTAATTATATAGACCTTGTTTTCATATCAGTTTATAGAGAGAATTATTTAGATGCAAGTCTTCTTCTGTAAGGAAGAGTTATGTAGGAGAGGCTTAATTTATAAAAATATATTTCCAGAGAAAACTGAAATGAACATGAAAGGAGTTGGGAGGCATACTTCTATGCATATAGTATTACTAAGAGGAAATATTCAGTTTTTTATTACATCTTATAATTAGTAGACTACATGGATTCACTATAAAACCACTAAAAAAATGCTTGATTCATAATAGCAATTACAGGATTTTCCTGAGTACTCGTGAAAAAACATTTGAAAGCCAAAGCAGAGAGATTTTTTAAGTGCTAAGGGCAACAAAAGAGAAGAACATTTTAGCATTGGTAACTGCCACTTGTGCAGGTGAGGTCTATTTTTATACGTCATCTGAGTTCGTTTCTTTTCTTTATAGACACAACTAATATTTGGAAAAATTTTAATTATCTTCTCATAGTCAAAATAATTCCATTCTATTTTTGTTGTTGCTGTTTATTTGTTTTGTTGTGGTTTTGGTATGGTTTAGTTTTGTATTGGTTAATTGTTTGGGGGGTGGTGGTTGGCTATTTTCTTTCTTTTTTTTTTTTCTTTTTTCTCTTTTTTTTTTTTTTTAAGCACCTAAAATCTATCCAAATAAAACATCCTGCTCTTTGGCATAAGAAGTCCAAAGTTTTGTATAATATGTGTATGAGCATTAGTAGAGAATTTCTACGTGCAATGGATGAAGCAGGATTTGCAGGGAGAAACAGCTGGTGATCAAAAAATTCATTTGCAAACAATACTGGTTGGAAGCAATTCCCAGTCGGATGTGCTTGAGCTGACTGAATGCTGGAAGGGCAGAAATGATCTTGCTGGAGTTCAGCAGCCGACACACAGCCACATCCAGGAGGCATACACGGGAGTTGAAAAGTTCAGGGTAGGCCTTAAGCATTCCAGCATTTTAGGAGAGGAAAGATTTCTAGTTTATTTAAAGTCAAAGAGTTACTGTTAAAAAGATCACTGCTATGGACTATATATAATGACAAAAGATACTGGTTTTCTTTGCTGAGTTATGGGGTTTTTTTGCTTCTCAGATTTTTTCATATGATTCAATTCTATTACAGGTTTGGTTATATAACAGAGGTAGGGAAAGATATGCACTTTTAAAAGCCACAGTTGTGCTTGGGTTGTGGAAACTGGGGCAAAAGTGGTATAGCTTTGTGATGTGTGTGGGACAGAAGATTATTTCTTGTGCAAGCACAGAAGGGGAAATAAGGTCTTTTTTCTTTCTTTGCATTATAGCTTATTTGTAGAAACTAACTACTCTGTGGAATGCCACACAGAAGTATTCTTTTAAATATTAAATAAAAGTTTTCATAGAATTATATAAAAGATCATCCAGTGCTCTTTATTTTATCTCAATACTTTTGCAGTGACAGCAACTATGCCTTTTTTTCTGCTGTATTTTATAAGAATATATTAAACTTGTGACATGGCTACCTGGCTTTATGTGGTGTTTTCTTTCCCTTTTCCATCAAATTATTCCTATTTTTAAAAATAATTCATATAATTATATAGCTTTATAGAAAGATTCTTTTTCCATTTTTCCAGGTAAAATTCTTCCAGTCTGTATCTTCAATAACATCTTGTTAAGGAATAGATAGATGGTTGTTTATGAGTGTATCAGAACTAAGCCTGTAACTGATATTACTTGTGAATGCCATTCAGTGTAATTTTAAAACAGCATTTTACAAGTATGATAAAGTGAGAGTATATAGCTGAAGATGAATAAAAAAGAAAACAATCAAAACTTGTAATTACCAGCAAAATAGGAACAAACTCTCCTTTTGCTTATGGTTTTGCCAAATAAAAAAAAACAAAAACAACCTAGCAAGCATAAGTTGTTCACAGTTACATCCCTGATTCCTGTGAAAATGGAAAGCATTCTGTGGGGTATAAAACACCTGCTATTACACACATACTGACAGACACAAATATATACATTTTAAAACACTTTGCTGCAGACCTCCCTTCCTTCAAATAAACCCAAATTAAAAATACTATTCTGTCTTAGTGAAAATAATTGATCAAGTTAAATAAGGTAAAGGTATAAACGATAAGAAGTGATATATTTAGTCCCATTATGGAAACTTCCTTCAGTTTAAAACTGAGGGATAAAAACAATGTTTCCCTTTGCCAACACTTTCGTGTAGCAAAATTTTATAAGACTAAGCAATCTTTCCCTACATGTAAAAACAGCCTTTCTGTCTCAGAAAGATAGACTCACCTATGAGACCACTGTTGCCACAAAGAGTGCAATAGGGGTTAGACAGAGCATGAACTTATTAAGGGAATGGCAAAGAGCCTTGGTATTCCCTTTGCCTGAGGAAAGCGAGGTTTGCAGTCCCATGTCATGTGGCACAGACCCACATACACATCTAACCAGAATCTATATAGAGCAATCTTTGGGCTTGGCTTTTTAACCCCAAGGTACATGAGCAGTCTTTTTTTCCGAGCTCACTCTGTGGCTCTCACTCAGAGTACTATTTTAGAGTCAGTCATCAGCCCTTGAACAGCCATCTGAATGATGCACATACAGGTGGAAGATTGATGAGATGAAGTGCACGCATCTGATGTAGAAATTAAATGGACCATTTTTCATTTCTAAAGTGGTCTGCAGATATTAAAGGTCATTAAAATGAAATAAAAATAAATTTGTCTTTATGGATTGCTGCTCCTTTATGTCCTGGTCTTGCAAATAGCTTCATGTAGGCAGGCAATTTTGTTTAAGTACAGCTTGTTTGCTGACTTCTTGAAAGATTATAGATTTCAACCATGTGAAAATGTCAATACACAGATCCCACTTTTACCTTGGAAATGATTTTTTTTCAGTCAAAGCAATTATTTACGTTCTTTAACATAAGTGTAAAACTGACTTTTTGTGCTCATGAGTGAAGCAGTCAAGTTATGCTACTTACTTGGGCCAAACTTCTCCACCAAGAGAAAGACATATGAAGAACTCCTCAAGAGACAAGACTATTTTCTTTCTGGCGAGTGCAATGGATGTAGGCAGAGGACACTGTACCAAATCACTTATATCTCTACTCTTGTTTTCAGGGAAAAATGAAATACAGTGACAGAAATATTTCAATATTGACATTTTTTCCCCAAAAAAAATTTATTTAAAGAAGAGAGGGAGGAATTTCGTTAACAGTCCTCTTGGAACCTTTTATGATTTGAACTTATTTGTGGCTACACAGCTTTAAAAAAAATCTCTGTTCAATGTCCATGATCTAAGTAAAATCTCCCATAAATAAGACAGAGACAAAGAATACTCCTTGATACTCCTCCGATTTCAGTATTTCCAGGGCCAACACAACTATTTGTTTTCTATAGGGTTGGTAGATATACAGGGCTGAAATTTTCTTTCTCACTGTCAACTGTAAATAACAATTTGTAAAAGTGTAATAGATTTCCTTTTTACATACTTATCCTGCTATGAATGAGAAACAGAATATATATAGTCTGTAAATATAATAAAGGGGATAAAGTTCACTGTCTGCATATAATTAAAGTCAGTGTTTTTTTTTACTCAAGTATTTCCATCCCAAGTTAAGAAAATTTATTTTCTTAGACTGTGTTTATAAATTGGAGAACTTTTTTAAGAAGTGTAGAAAAAGAGAGAAGGAGATAGAGGGGATATATTTTTTGGTAGGACACACCACTTTGACTCTGCATAAACTCTGACTGTTACTCTAAACAGGAAACACTCGCATTTGTTGTATGACAAATGACTTTACTTATCTGAACGGCAGGCACTCAACCTAGTACCCAAGGTTTGAGAGAAACACTTGTGCTCCCTCCCTTAGTGAACGCTGACATTTTTGGTGGCAATGTCCTGCCATTTCTGTTCAACAGGGAGCACTTCAGTACCTCCTCTCCAGCACTGACAGCCCTCAGCAGCTGCTCACAGGCTGTGGGCTGGGCTGGTCTCTGCCCTCTTCCCATGAGCAGAGGGGGAAGCACAGAAACTGAGCATTAGAAATCATCCACTGCTTAGCTTATTAACACCCGTGATGGAGTGATCCTGTATGTTAATTATATAGAGTAAATACTATTTAATATCTTTTTAACAAATCTCTTTGGATAATTTCTAATAGTTTTTATGGCAGACCTCCCTTGTCAGGAAGCCCTTCGGTTTTACCAGCATAATTTCTTTCCCTTCCTGACCGTACTGTTCAACATCTTTCTTTTGTTTTGTTTTGTCATGTTTTACAGAGCTGGCAGAGCATAGAAATAGTTGAGATTAGTCAAAGAAACTTAATGCATCTCTATGGCTTAAAAGAATGTTTAAGGTTCCAGCACTTTTCCTCTTAAGTTTAGGAAATGAAGGCTTATATTTATTTTTCTTTAAAAGTTAGATGAAGTTCTTTAGTTTCTGACTCAGTTTTTCGCAGAGGTTTTTCGTTTGTTTTTTGCCTTTCTGATTCGTCAAGAAATCTAGCCCTTAGGAGATTAACTTCTTTCTCATAGTTTCTGAAATACGCAGTATATTTTCTTTTAAAAATCTGACTTTAATATTACTCTAGTAAGTAGAGATTTCCACGTTTTCAATTGAGTAACTTTAAAAAGAAATTCGCTTCAATAGTTGTACTCCTGGAAAAGATATAGAAAACCATAATGGCAATTTGTATTGCATATGTTCAATGGGGCTATGATAAAATTGTTTATTGTATGTCTGAGAAAGTTTGGGGAAAGTACAGTAGTGTGTGTAAATCTTTAAAAAGCTGTTTTAATCCAATGTGCACTGCTTACAAATTTTAACTCTTAAATCTTAGAAAAAAACTCTGTTGTTGATACACATTTTGCCAAACTTTCCAAAATGGAACTTTTTATAATTTTCATACCGTAATTAGCTCTCTGTAGATATGAATGAGGTTTTGAGGAAATAAATGCATATCATTCATTGGACTCACCAAGTACTTTTTTCTCCTTCACCATTTGAAGTTCAAAAAATGCTTTGTAGTCATGTATCATGTAGTACCTGCTTCTGGCTACATAGTACGTTTGTTTTCAATGGCTGTTATTTCTGAGATTACCATAAGAAGAAAGGTTTCAACCCAGTCCGTAGACTGATCCAAAATCTGTTAAAAGAGTATAAAATCTTGCTGTTTCTGCAGGCAGTTTTGAAACAAACCAGGACTGAATGTTTTTGTCTTCTAGAGTTTAATTTAACTATAGGTACTTCCTGTCTCCTTTCCATTTAATTTCAAGTTGTCTACACAGGTTTTATTTATGAAAAATAGAGACAGAAATTGCTGGAACAATATTCAGCAGCTGTTCGCTTTTGATTAAGCCTTTAAAAAAAATGCCCTTCAGAATAAAATATTATTTAATGTTGATGTTTAGAGGTGAATGGTATATGGCTGATAGTAAAGGAAGTCAGGGAATTCTATTGCACTCACTCCCATAGCTATTAGGAACAATACCGATACTACCACTGACTAAAGGGACAGTGATCCAAGCTATTGTCCTCTCTGGCTTTCTTCTGGATCCAAATTATTTTAGAACTCCATGGCAGAGTTAAACTTTTTCTACGTGAAGCTGCTCTATGAAGTCTTATACTTTATATTTTTATTACATTTCATTCAAATAATCTTCTGCACCTTGATTTTTAATTTGATTAGCCATGACTAGCAGGAAGGTTTTTTGCTGTGTTTAAAGACATTTTCCTCCTCTTAACATGATTAAGAATAAGATATTTTGCCTTTGCCCTCTCCAAGTTGTGCTGGAAGCAGATGTTAATATTTTATACACAATTTTCCTTAACCCATAATTGGCAATAAAGACAAAATAATGTAATGTTTCAAGATTCCTCAGTATTAACTAATTAAACCAGCAGCAGGCCTCAAGCATGGGACAATGGCAAACTTTCAGATGAATTAATTTTATGGAAGACCAGCTGAGTAATTGGACTCCAATTACAGGCTGTTTAGCTCCCTCATCACCTTCACATATAATTAAATTCAATTGGTTGATACAGCTTCTATTTTTATGAGGGCACTTACAAGCTTTTTGAACCCCACTGTGACTTTGGATCTAGGCCAATCAATTATTACTCATTTCTCTTTCATATGTAAATTCTCTAGATTAGTCATATCTTCTATAATGCACTGCTCACTTCTAAAAGATGTCTACAGCACATTGCAGCTGAGAAATGGATGAAGAGAAATGTTTATGGATATTTTTGTTCTACAAACAATATATAGGATGCAGTTGTATGTTTGTCATTGATTTTGATGACCGGGGCCACGTGCTTTTATGCACTGTCTAGAGGGATATGATACTGCATCTCTTGAGAGATATGATGATACACAGTATATCATTATATTTGCAAATGCCATGCTTGTTCATGTTACAAATAATAACTGAAATTGCTCATTAGATCTAAAATTGTCTTTATTGGCATGTAAAAAGTGAGTAATTACGTATAGCTAGCTGTGAATCCCTTAATAGTCCAGTTTTCCTTCTTTAATTATTTTAAAAATTAAATTAAAACATCATTACTAATTAAAAGAAAAATCTAAAAAACTAAAAATCATAAATTACTGCTTATCTAGAGAAAAAATTAACAACCTCTGACTTTTGAACAGGTCCATAGGTTGTTAAACAGTTTGTTTAAAAGAAAAAAAAAAATTATTTTGAGAATGTTAGAACTGTTTCTATTTTGAAGCTCTTGGCTTAGAATTAGTCCATATTCTCAACTGCAAACAGAACATGAGTTAATAAGTACGCTTGTAGCATTCACCCATAACTAGTCTATAAGGAGATTAAACAAATGAGTAGAGCTGGTATGGCACTTTTTCCTGTTCTTAGTATATTGCCTCCAGTGTATTTATTTCCGAAGAGAGCAATATATCATCGTTAATAAAACAGGAAGCAGAGAAGCAATAGTGACATCAGTGATCTTTTCCAGCTCTACTGAGTGATCAATAAAGAAAAAGGCAGTGTCAAATATGAAGTATTACTTTTCTTTAGACCTTTCAGTTAGGGAAATATCAAACCTATTTCTTCAATCTTTAAACTCTTGAATTTGAATAAAAGCCATTGAATAGCTATGTAAAAAAATAACACTGAGACATGCCAAATTACAACAAAGTCTCTATAAAACTGTGTTACTACTGACTGACTAGCAAAATAGAATATTAATGATTAATGGATTTCTAATAAATACCAGAAAAGTAGTGCTCACTACCTTCTTTTTTGGGGTTTCATTTCCCACAAGAGCAGAAAACTCACCTCTAAAAACAGCAGGAAATTCTCCTTTTGGGCTTTTTTTTTTCTCTTGCTCCCAAAGAATTGAGATAGTACACATTAGAAGATGGCTACTTCAGATCTTCACTGCTTAATTTTGATTTTTTTCCCTGATTATTCTGTAAGTGAAAAAAGAAACTCATATCCTGAACAAATCCCCTCACCTATACGCACATGATATAAAGGGAACAAAAAACAATAACAAGATTCCTGAGGAAAATGCTTTTCATTGTTTTAAATATGTGTGAACATCATATTAGATGTTATCAAAATATATTATTAATGCTAGTAGCCTTTATTATTTTAGAGTAAAGCAAAGGTGGTAGAAATGTTAAAATCATGTGAAGTCTAGGTTTGTCTTTTGTTTGTTTTGCTTGCTTGCTTGCTTTTATTTCTGAATATGTAAGTAGCAACTTTAAAAGAAAGTAAGTAGTCCATGTAGCACATCAGTATTTTGATTTTTCCTGCAAGAATAAATGTTAAATTACTACTACTATTAATGTCGTAAGTAAAGACAGAAAACTAATTTTCCATATATGCCTCCTGTGTCAGGAGCACTGCAGATGCTGTCATTTAGATCTAAAAGGTTCTTATGATGTGTTTGGTGCCCCTGGTGCCCCCAGTCTAACATGTCTATCGTCCATTAATCCAGTTGGTGCTCTTGAGGTCACCACAAGTTTATTAATACTTTCTTTCTGCTAAGAAGACACAGCATTTATGCAATAAAGAGCATAACTAATAAGATAGCACAGACCATCGCACTTCCAGGAGAGAGCAGAAAATTAGTAGTGCTGTCACAGACCTAATATCAACTCAGTTGAGGTGGAAGTCAGGAAAGAAAACTCTCTAGATATTATTTTTTTCCAAAGGCTAGATGCTTTAAATCACAGCGTTCATTAGACTTAGTTTAATCATTTCATAGTTTTGCTTCATCAAGCCTCTTGTGCCACATGTGTTTTGAAATATTTTTTCCTCCCTAGGTGGGTTAACTGAGATCAGAATGCACAATTGGCATGTCTTGCAGAGACAAAGTCAGAATCGATTAAGTTTAGAGGAAAAACTGCACAGAGGGAAGGAAAGGAAAGACCTCATTCAGGGTATAATTTTACAGGATGTGTTATTCATAAGTGAACAGCCACCTTTTCATGGATTTCTTTCTGAATAATGACAAGAATTAAAAAGAGAGTAAGTAGGTTTGCTAGTACACTTACTCAGGAAATATAAACAGGTATTAGAGGTTTAGTGAAAACACCACCAGTACCACAAATAGGGGAAAAAAAAGCCTAGGAGGAGCATTTCCGACTATTTGTAGAGGTGAATTTTCTCCTCTTTTGGGAAATGAAACCCAAAATGTTCATGATGTGGCTCTGGCATGTATTGACCAAACCATAACCTCATTAATTGTTCTCCTGCCAACCAGAATTTTTTATTTCCCTTTTTTTCCCTTTGCTTTACCTAACTCATGACTTAGAGCATATACTGCATTTTTGGGAAGCACCTTTAAATACAAGACAAAAAAAACCCAATTAAATCAGAAAGGCAAATTCCTTGCCTCCATATCTGGTTTCTTTGGAGATTAATTGGCAAGTATGTCGTTCCTTTAATAGTATTGCTGATCTTAATTTTTGACTCGATTCTGTACAGCATTGAGCAATGCTAAATGAAGAACATTTAAACAGTAAGAGAAGAGAATCAAAAAGTGACTGTAACATGCATAGTCTGTGTATTTAGAAGCATATAGCTTTGTGTTATGTAAATGAAAGGCACTTAGGTATGAGGAAAAAATCTCCTAACTGAATAGCTTTTAAGTTTAATCCCTGCAATACAATGTGTTGGTAGTGCAGCATGTTGCCTCTGTAGCTTCGAAGACACTTTAACTCCTAATCGTTGATACCATCAGTGTTCCCCTCCAAAAACATTCCTCATATACAGTACAACAAAGAACAGTGTGTGCCCATGGCCTGAGCTTAACAAAGTGCATTGAGGAGGATGGCTTCCTGGGCAGAAAAGCACATCAATAACACAGTGGGAAGTGGCACCAACAGAAGGAAAACACGGGTCAGTCAGGGAAAGCTTAGTAGGTGGTGGGGTACAGATCTTCACATACAATGAAGGGAATGACATCAGAGAGATTCATCTTTCTCTGTGCTTGAATTCTCAGTTATTAACTTAGGCATAACATCATATGGAGCAACAAAGGCACAGAATCAGCCAGTTTTTGACTGCTTCACAGATGGCACTTAAATGTAGATTTCAGTGCTGCTGAGAGAATGACTGTGGCTATTGTGTTAGCTGAACCGTTCAGCTCAGGGAAAACAAAACAAAACAAAACAAAGTGATGCATTAATGTTCTGGTTAAGTAAATATTATTCAGACATGTAAGCCACTAGGCTTACCCAGTTCTCTGTCATTATTTATTAGGTACATGTGAATGGTGTATAAGAGTTTCGAATTCCCAAGCACAATTTTTCTGTCAAGGACTGGCAAAAAAAATAAAAAATAGTTGTTACATGTATGTAGCTGCTTATATTTTATAGCTGAGCAGGAAATATATTTTTTCTTAATTTTAGCCAGATTTAGCAAGAGATGAGTCTTCTTTACAAAAGAGGCTTTTCTTTTCCATGCCACATTAAAGTGTATTCATCTGTAACCCTTTTTATCTCTGACCTTTTTCCTAATAGGGAAATTGTTAAGGAATAGGGAAGAATTTAAATGGCACTCAGACAGGAAGATGATTTTTACAAGCTGCTTTGATTATGGAGAGTGTTTATTTATGGAACTGTTCACAAATTTTTAATGCACTGTCTTGATTTTGATTAGTGCTTTATACTTCAATTTTTAATTCTGCTCACAAAATTTAGACAAGAGATTTCTGTACATGAAACTTTTTGTACTTTTAAAACTTAAAAAGGTTTTTTAAATGCCATTGATTCTTTATTGCAGAGGTTTCTAAAGTTTTTTGACTGAAAAAACATATTAAAAAAATTATGAGCATGCACTACCAATATATGCAAATTTGTGTTTTTCTTTATAATTTGTATACATGTACTACTATACTAGAATATTACATGCGTTATAAAACATGTATAAAATTAGATATTAAAAGTAAGTAATCAGAAAAGATTAAATAAAAACTATTTTTTAAAATATATTTTATTGAATAGTGTTTAAAAAAAATTCTTCCTGCACCCCAGTGGATTATCTTGTACACTTCCTTGGGTGCATATACACCACTTTGGAGACAACTTGCTTGTTAACAATTTGCCATCTAATAATTATTTTTTATAAAAATCTAAAACTTACTGTAGAAGGAATATCTTAGAACCAAATATATAGAAGCTTGATAAATTTATCCAAACTTAAATTTTTCCCCCAATTTTTGAAGTACTAGTTTAGTGGAACTTCCTGCTGACCCTAATTGACTTCCCAATGAGACCTTTGTTCAAATTAGATGTCCATAACTGCAAAAGGCTATGATTTTGCAGGAATGGAAGACTAACATGGAAGAAACAGTGACACACATGCTGGAAAATGGGTTACTTAATTCTCAGCTTTGTTATAGTTTCAGTAGTATAGTAAAAACAGAAGCCAAAGTAGATTTCCAGGCCTAGATTGTAAATCTGAAATTAGGCCACCTGCATAAGAAATTTTAGCTATCTAGAATGTCAGTGAGTCAATCTTTTGCTCAGACAAGCAACATATGCTTTTCCAAGTGCTTTCACTTATCAGCATAAATGAGCTTGTTTATCCAAAACAGTTCAGGAAATTAACTAATTTATTTGATATGAATTTTCAGATGACCACAACTAAGTACTGACACTGGAGATCTGAGCTATTTAATGAAGCAGACTAAAGGGTAGAAACCTACTTCATGGAGGCTGTTTTCCATTGTAGTGATGGCTTTTGCCAAGTGAACAAAGTCCGTGATTGACTGTGTTTTAAAAAGAACTGCATTTATCAAAAGTTATCTTTAAAAAATGAGAATACAATCCTCTTGGTATTTATATTTATTTTGTCTATCGATTAAATATGTGTGGCTATTATTTGAACAAACAAACCAAATCACTCCATACAGAGATGGTGCAATGAGGAACCACCACAAAGAAAGCTTTTTGCTGAATTCATAGGCCTATGAGTTGTGAGAGTTTTGAAGTTCAGAGTCTCATATAATGGATGTGCCAACATGCTATCCTCTGGAAATATTTTATTACACTGATTATTCCTTTTTTTTTTCATATTTTTTCAATATTCACAGCAGAAAGATATGAATATACTTATAAGAAAAAAAGTAACACAAAAAGGTCAGGGGAAGGAAAGAATTTAAACACCCAATAAGAATTTCTGAATTTGGAAAGTGATATTGTTTATATAGTCAATGGAATTTTCCTAGAGTGATTTGGAGCATCTAAACTTTAGAAATCAATCTCTGGAGGTTCCATCAAATGATTAAGGAGCCTATTTAAGGCACCCACCCTGATATCACATATTACTCCCTGCTCCTCTTTTAGGTTGACCATTATAAGTAGCTTTATAAAACCATTGATTTCTCATTTTTAAATTGTAGGTTGCTTTGAATATTTCATGTTTCATGGATGTTGAGAAAAGTCAGCCAAGGGTAAGGAATATCTGGGATTAAAAATACAATGCATTGTTTAAGGAAAGTTAATGCAACTTAAATGGTAATAGCTTTCCTGAAGATATCTTGCTCTGATTGAAGATACCTTGCTCTGATTACCTCTTCTGAGAATTTTATGAAAATGTCTTTGTCAGTTCTTACATTTCCATGCCTTCAAATCCAGAGGTTAATTCAAAACTAGTTTTACATTGGAAGTATTTTTTGTTATCTATTGGTTGAGAAATTATTTCAGATGTGAAAAGTAAGCAAAAAAAAAAAAAAGGCATTTTGTTGCATCTTAGAAGAAAAGAATCCTACAAAATTCAAAAAGAGAGGAAAACTTTTTATCTAAATGAGCTTCAGCAATATAATAATTGATGGCTATTCACACATACCAATATTTGCAATTTTTCTTGAAATGTCTATGGAAACAAGATGCAGGATATATTGATTTATCAAGGACATAAAATGGAGACATGGAATTACCATCTTCATGAGATTCTGCATGAACTGCAATTAATCAGAAACAACAGGTCAAAGCTGCAGCATGTTCTCTTTTTCTATGCAAAGATATACTTCTGTTGCTGTCACCTTAAACCTCTCTTCACCTCTGGATTTATTTTATCCTTATATTTCATCCAGTCATTATCAGCATAAGATTCCTGCAGAATGGAGAATGCATTTTTTTTAACATGAAATCTGGATGTAGCCCTGAGAGCTAAATAGGGGCCCTAGTTATTCTTGTGATATATTGCAAGAAGAAAAGCACAACATGCTTTCTTCAAGATTAAGCTGTAAGTTTTCATAGACATAATTTCACATATAGGTGGGGACATTACAGAATCTAATGATTTTACAAGGCACATAGGTGACTGTGAGAAAGCCAAATGTCCTCCCTAGCTTCCATGCAGAAGCTCTGCCACTATTACTAGCATGATCACCTTCCTGTATCCTCACTGAAGGACCTGGTGTCAATGGTACGAGGTGAATCCTGTTTATCAAGGAAATCATACAACATTCAATGCAAAGGCACAGAAAAGTCCCACTGGCTACATAAAATGCTATTAAATAAAATAATATCTTATTTGTATGAAGTGGAAGGTATGACTTGATGGAATAACTAGCAATTCTGCCCAAGCAAAAAATATGACTGATGGAGGAAAAAGATGTTAATAGATTTTTTAATTTATCAACAAAAGAAGGTTGTCCAGAAGAGTGTAAGCGAGTTGAAGGTAAATGCTAGATTTTTTCAATTTTATTTCAGACACCTTTTTCCTCTCTTCTTTTCCCACCCCCACCAGAAGAATGTGCTCATGATAAGATTGTTCAAATACTTTTCAAAGAAAGAATTTTTATTTATCAGTTTTGATAGAACATTGCAAAAAAGTGGATTTAAACACATCAAATACCCTTTTAAAATCTCATCTAACCTCTTAGCTGGGTTCAAAGCTTTCATTTTAACTTGTGGGAACAGGTAGCAAAGTCTGTTTAATGACAGATAAATATTGAGAATAGTAAAATCTAAATGTGGCTGTAAATGCTTGTGCAAAGATCACACAACACTGAATGAGGGGTGATCAAATGAAGAGGTGACAAATTTGTAAATGAAATCACTTTCATATGAAGTAATAAAAAAAAGCAACACTAACAATATATGTACAATAGGAGACTCTAAATTAGATCTAAGTGCAAAGAAGTTCTTTGAGTCATTGCAGATCTCTGAAACGGTCAGCAATGGTCAGAAAAAGACCCTGTAGAAAGGTATGTGGAAGAATGCTAAGTACAATCAGCTATTTGAGGGAAGACTAAATAGATTAAGGCTTTTTGTTCACACAAGGACAACTGAGGAAAGGAAGCAATGCATTAACAGTTTCTTTTAAAAAAGTTATTCCAGGCATTATTCATTCGCTAAAGAACTAAAATCTGGAACTTGTTGGCACAAAATGACACAAGGGATGTTAAGTATAGGTAGGTGTGGGCAGTGCAGTATGAGTAGATAGAGCCACTCATCTGTCCATTAGAATGGTGTGATCCATATTCAATGTTCAGTAAAATATCCAAGTCTTCTACCCATCAGGGGATGAAAGAGTTTGTCAGGGGGGCAATCATTCTATAATTTCCTTCTCTGCTTTTTTTTATCCCTTAATTTTTCACTGGGTTGGGTTTTTTATTGTTTTGCTTTGTAATGATTTCATTAGGTATCTGTTGCTGATCAGTCACATCAGAGATATGATTGTTGCATGGGGAGATCCTTCTCCTGATCAAGCATGTCTGTTCTAATCCTATTTAGATTTTTGTGCAATTTATTTCAAATCTCTAGAAAAATTATAAATTTTAAAAAATCAGACAAAAATCAGATAAACATATGTTAAATACTTTCTTTATACATCATTTTAGCCTTAAATGCCTCTGCTGTGCTTACAAAAATGCTTTAGATTGACACTCAGCATCTTCTATTTTTTGTTCAAACTTTTCTACTCAGACTAATTTTATAATCACTTTGATGCATAAATACAGATGTATGGACTTTGTGCATAATATGTTTGTTTATGAATGTGTATTTATGGAATATATTAATGTGTGTATGCAAAATAGATTTGCTTTTACTGTTAGTGAAATATCTGTTTAATTGATAGATACAGGAGAAAAAAACCTCCATTGATATCATGGCTAGTCAAAATAAACCTGTAGCATTCATAAAGAAACTCACAACTTGAAAGGTGTTTGCCAGAAAATTAGACTCATATATACGAATAAGAAGTCAGCTGAGCTATAAATTCATATTTAATGTTAAAAAAAATTAAAAATACATGTGCCATAAATTACATTACATTTCCCAGTTAGATTTGTAAAAGTCCTTTTATGTGAGGCTTAAAAAGCAAGCCAGAAATTCTCTGGATTCATCACAGCTTATCATATCACAGCCCCTTGCTGGAATCTGAAACACAGTTTGACTCTAACATTTGGCGTTGACATTTCAAATTTAATGTTTTGGAAAAGTCCAAACTAGTTTTATCTTCCAGTGCAACAATTCACTTGCCTCTGAGTCTTTCAGAATTATCACCATCTCCAGTTCATTGAAATTTCAAATAATGTAATTTTCAAAATGCTAATGCATTACTATTGTAGTTTTCAGGAAGTGCTTTCTTTTTAGAGTGATATTTCTGGAACTCCTACAGTATTTTATTGCAGTAATTGCAGGTTAAGACTGTGAGAGGAGGGGGGGAGTACCCTATAGAGAGATAACATTTCACTAATAAAGAAAAATACTACAATATCTTTTCACAAAAAACTTTACCACAGGTGCATTTTCTGTAAGAGAACATATACTTCCAAATTAAAACCATACTATTTTCTTGCATCCATAAAATTATACTTGTTAGTCTTGGCACCTATGACCTTAAAGAAAACATGCTTCTCTGAAATACTGTAGAGTAGCTAGTGGTTCTGGAAAAAGTAAAACATCAAGGAAACTTTCAACTTAATATATATTGGCACCTCATGACATTTTAGTCAGTACTGCTTATTCAAGGAGGTAAGGAGATTTTGAAAGACCATTTAGCAAAAATCAGTCTGGTGGTGGATTTATAAACAGAGTACATTATAACTGTCTGACAAGAAAGATAGAAATAATATCCCATTAGCCATTAAAGCTGGTCCAAGAAAGAGAAAAGGAACAATTCTGTCTGGGCATAGTCAGTTTAATTTTGACAAATTCTCAGAGCTCATCAGATTGCCAAATGACATTGAGAAAGAACAGATACACCCCTTCCTACCCCTCGTTTTCCTACTTGGTTCCTTAACATATAGGACCTTTTCCATCAGCCAATTGCACTGCAAAATATTGTTGTCATTGGCAATACTCTCAAAGGGAAGGATTAAACAATTTGGGTTCAGAAGCACATTGCACTGTAGAAAGCAGATCTCCAAGAAGTAGTGTGCCTTTCAATATTTAGGGTGCTCAGAGACCACTGGTGATTGAGCTCAATCATTTCATTCACTAATAAGAGTATAAGGAGTCAGGCCTAACTGGACAGACATCTGTTGCAACATCAATTTGGAATTCTTTTTACATATTAAACAGTTTGGGGGAAACAAAACTAATAGGTGTTGGGATCTAAAAGCTGAAATAACTACAAATGGGCTCTGTCTTTTCTTTGCTAGTGAAGTTTATCTTATGTGCTACTTTTTACTTTCTATGCTTTGCATTTTGATTGTCATGGAGTTGACAAAACTATTAGTTGGAATGAAGAATTAGTATTAACATTTCACCAGATATTTAATAATTAGCTGGTAAATCAAAATGCATTTTCATTAGCAGAGGTATTTCACCAAAATAGTGTGATTTAGAGAAAAGCCCAATGTTTATGTGATGTTTTTTCAATTCCTTTTCCTGGAAGACAAGACAAACTGTTTCAGTTCATTTTAATTTGTTTTGTAAGCATTATCTCCCCACTGCTTTTACAGAAATAGGTAAAGAATTCTCTTGAAAACATATTTGGAGTAGAGACAAATATGATAACATATTCTGCTACACTTTTTTTAAAGGTTTTACAAAACTATAAATACCAACTGCATGCAATAGTATTAGAAAATTCATGTATTAAGAGTTACATTTCCACAGATCTTGCCACACATTTGCTTTTATGCCCTGTGTTAATAATTTTACAACAGTGTTTTCCAGAGTTCATAGTCAGAAATCCCCTCAAAGTTTCAGTTTATGACTTTTGATCACAAGGACTCAAAGACAGAAAGAATCTAGGCCAGAATTGAAATCTGGGAGGATCTGTAAGTTCGGAGAAGATTTTCAAGAGACAGTCTCCTCTAGTTGTGCCAAAATTCCTCTGCCAGCAGTGGATTGAATATGCCTTGCCAAATAAGAGTGTCTTTTTTTATTGTCAGGTCCATGAAAAGCAGCAGCAGCATTTAAAAACCAAGGGGAAAAAAAAGACAAAAAATAGGAAATAAAGAAGAGAGTCTCAGTCAGACTTCATATCCAATATTTCCAAAACTTTTGGTTTTCTGTCATCATGCATTATACAATTGAGTTACTTTTATTTACTTTTCTGGATTATTTTTAAAGAATCAATATGAAGGGGCAATTGGAATATCTGATAACTATTGAAAATCCAGGCTACAATGCATTAGTCTCTAGAATGGTAACACTCTTCATTTTGCCTTGATAACACAAGAAACAAGTTCCTGTAAAGGAAACTTTATAAATTATGGTCAAGACAAATAATAAAATAGAGAATTTGAAGAGGATCACTGAAATGACTTCTCTGTTGAGTAGTACTTATCTTGTAGGTAATGGCATGCTTTGAGAAATTTGAATATTGCTGTTTATTTAACAGTATTGTACTGTGGATTTTTTTGGTTGGTTATTTTGGTCTGGTTGTCAGTTTGGGAAATTTTGTTTGTTTTCCTTACAAGGCAGAAAAATATCTTTTTGAACTGCTCATCTATGTTCGGAGTGTCTCTTTTCTGGATGGTTAGTCCAAAATGATTAACATGTCTTTTCAGCAGTTTGATATGGAAACTTTTGCTAAAATTTTGTCTTGTATGAAAGAGAATAAAGAAGATAAATGAGGAGAGATTTGGTAAGGCAATACTGTTAAATTTTTTTTAGAATAATGTCTAGGTTACTGCTTTTACCCCAAATAACTGAGGACAAAGATTTGAAATGTGCGATCCTCTTTTTTTTTTTTAACTGAAACAGCTGCTATAATTAGAAAAAATACAGTACTTCTTGGCCACATAATCCCTTGTTCAGGGAATCAGACAAATATTATTGGCAATGGAACAAAAAAGATAATAGAATCTCATTAACCAAAGGATAGTCAGAGAGCATATTTTGTACTTGACTACAGAATACTATTACTGTAAATCAAGATCAATGTCCCATGGTATGTGATCTTCATTTAACATAATTTTTCTGATGTCACGCCTGTGCTATTATACTGAGCAAGCCCTGTTGGTCTGGACACCTACAGTTGCAATTGCCAAAAAAGCTGTAGGAAGGCAAGATCCTGGTCAATGTCACAATGCAGTTACATTTGTGAAAATGGATTTTTTTCTTTCAATTTTCCCAGCAGTTTCATTCCACTACTTTAGGTTTCAGTAATTTTTATTCTAGTATTGTCACTTGTAAAAAGGTTCAATACTCCAATCTATGTTAGGACACAGCTGAAAAGATTGGATTGAATTCACTCTTTAGGCAACTCTGCTAATTTGAAAGAAGATAAATTGCAAGTGAGTTTGTTTAATGAAAATTTGCTCAACATTAGTGAATTAAACTAAAATATTTCCACAATTATAGGTGCGCTTATCTTTGAAAAACTATTGGACATAGAAAAATCAGAACACATTTGAAAAAAAAACACATATAAGTAACGTACGCGTACAACTTTTCCAATGCCCCTATATTCTTAAATTTTTCTTACACTAATTGACTTCAGACTTTAGGATTACTCTTGAAGCTTGAAGCTATGTTGCTCATTAATCAGAGTAAGAGCATGGCTCCTGAGCACTGGACCATGAACTTCTCTACTACCTAATTCCTCTTTGTTTTTTGTCTGCTTTGGCCTGTACTATCAAGGCACAATATAGGAGAAAGCAAGGTCAGGCATTGTCCATCACAGCCTGTGTGGGCCAGACCACCCCACTGTGAGAGGAGAAGAGAGACTGCCTTCAGGACCAGAGAAAAGACACCCTCGTCCATTTTTCATGTTAGTACACATGTGATGTTTGTGGCCAAGAAGAACCACAATGGGAAGAAGCCTGCTTATCATTAGCAAAGGTCAGTATAGTGCTGCCATGATATCTAAAATTATTTTTTAAAAAATATTCTCTCATGTTCGCTGATGGACGTTGTAAAAACTCCCTTAGGCCTTCCAGTTTGCCTTCATCTTTTTTCTTTCTTTTACAGAATTTTGATGGGCTAATAGCAAAGTTTGAGCTCACAGTTACTTATTTGGCTTTCTGAGAGTGATTGCCCTTTGTTTAAAAAGGAATCTTAATTGATGATAGAACACATACTTGGAATATGTTCTCAGTCTGTTCACACATAACACTGTGTATCTGCCGGAGAAATGTAAATGACAGAACCTCTGTTTCAGCAAAGTAATTACTGTTTTACAGAGATTGGTAAATGTAAAACTCAGTACAAATGATAATAGTTATTGCTACTATTATTTGCTTCCAAAGTACACATGGTCTATGTCCTTAGGTACTAAGAGAGAAAGTTGTGCTACGTGTTCAGATTAAGAACTAAAATTTCCTTTTACCTCTCTATTGACCATCCTTGAGTTCAGATCTCCATTAATAGATATTTGCTGGTTGCCTGTGTGTTTGCTAAAAGGGGAAGATGGACAAAAATATAGGTGGAATTAAAATTCTGCTTTTTCACTGATGTAACTGAGATAGTTTTGATCAACAAATCCTTGCATTCACTTTAAAAGAAATGAGAGAGGAAAAAAATACTGTCTCAGAAAAGTACCTTCTTCTTTCAGTTGTTATGCTACTTAGATTGTTCATGAACTTTTCCCAAGAAATTTTGTGAGCTGCTTTAAAAAAGTGTGAGCTTTGGTATATGCATGTTATCCTTTATATTTTCTTCTGTACAATTTTGCAGTTTTGATCATCTAATAGTTTGTCTAAATCCCTTATCTAGTGATGAGTGGAAATACAGATAGGTAATATATTTCAGGTTTATATTTCTATTGTACTGATGGAAACAAATGATGCCCCTCAGATCTGGTCAATGAGGTACAAAGCTTTACTAAAAATGACTGCCACTGTGTACCAAGAGGCATTCCCTGCCTCTGCTCTGTTATGTTGTTGCCTCTAGTTTTGTGATACTGACTTCAGCAATGCACAGGCCTTGTCACAGAATCATAGGTTGGGAAAGGTCCTTAAGATTGTCAAGTCCAAGTGTAAACCTTACACTGCCAAGTTCACCTCTAAACCATGACCCTAATTTTAATTTCATTTG
Organism: Grantiella picta; assembly: GCA_013397955.1. NCBI lineage: Eukaryota > Metazoa > Chordata > Aves > Passeriformes > Meliphagidae > Grantiella > Grantiella picta. The sequence goes on along the minus strand of VZRM01008933.1, from coordinate 204,424 downwards.
TCCTGTTACCCTTCCTTGAGAGGCATACCTTCTAGCACAGTTGTAACAGAATCACAGAATAAGCTGATCTGTAAGGGACCCACAAGGATCATTGAATCCAACTCCTGCCCCTGCACAGGACATCCCCAAAAGTCACACCATGTGCCTGAGAGTATTGTCTAAACAGTTCTTGAACTCTGCCAGGTTTGGGCTGTGACCACTTCCCTGGGGAGCCTGTTCCAATGTCCAGCCATCCTCTGGGTGAAAAACTGTTTTCTACAGTTCAGCCTAAACCTCCCCTGACAGAACTTCAGGCCATTCCCTCGGTCCTGTCACTGGTCACAGAACAAGTGTTGGAGACTGAAATGTTACAATTTATGGCTTATACATCTCCATGAAGGACTTTTCCCTATTGTAGAAAAACTGTACAAAAGCTGCGGAGAAACCATCAAAACCCTGAAAGGGACCCTGCACTGCTCACTGCCTGTTGATGAAGATAAAGTAAAAGCTCAGGGTCTGGGGAGAAGAAAACATTCACAGAGGGATAGATCTTAGCATCTTCGGAGTGGAGACCACAGCCCCAGAGATATCAGCTGCCAGGCCAGCACAGACCCTCACACCTAAGGGTACAGGGAGAAGAGAGGCTTTGGGAGTGTGGTGAGAAAGTCTCAGGTCAGAGGCAGTGAACGCCCACCCTCTGCTGTGCAGAGAGAAGAGCCCAGCTGCAGGGGCCCCTTCATCCTGGGAAAAGCTTATCCACAGCCCAGGGGGTTCATGGCCTGTCAAAAGCCTCCCCAAAGGGGTCCCCAGATCCTACACCTGGGACGATACAACAGNCAGGCCAGCACAGACCCTCACACCTAAGGGTACAGGGAGAAGAGAGGCTTTGGGTGTGTGGTGAGAAAGTCTCAGGTCAGAGGCAGTGAACGCCCACCCTCTGCTGTGCAGAGAGAGGAGCCCAGCTGCAGGGGCCCCTTCATCCTGGGAAAAGCTTATCCACAGCCCAGGGGTTTCATGGCCTGTCAAAAGCCTCCCCAAAGGGGTCCCCAGATCCTACACCTGGGACGATACAACAGATCCACAGTGTTACAAGGGACAGCGTCAAACTTTCCGTCCCCAGGGGAGGCACGTGGTGTTCCCGCCTGCCCAAAACATATATTAATCCACTGGATTCTATACTCTTCAGCATGGTAGTGGCAGTGGGGGACCCTCATCACCTAAAAGATCAAATAGAGGAGAAAAATGAGACATTTTTGGGACGCCTGAAAGGGTGATATATTTCTATCTAACCCCT
>VZRM01008933.1:192997-203079 GCA_013397955.1 Grantiella picta | reverse complement strand
TCTTTCTTTCTTTCTTTCTTTCTTTCTTTCTTTCTTTCTTTCTTTCTTTCTTTCTTTCTTTCTTTCTCTTTTCCTCTTTTACTATTAAATAAAATATATCAGTTTTTTTGGCACCAATATCTAACCTTGTTTAGTTTTAATAATATTTTTGGGTATATTTCAAACCTTTCTTGATTTGATCTGTTCTATTCACAGAGACTTAATTTCCTTTGCTCTTCTGTGTTTAAACCAGTTCATAACACTTAGTGACCTCAGCTGCTCCTCATATGGCTTCCCGTCAAGGGCTTTCACCATCTTTGTTGCCCTCCTTTGGACATTCTCTAATTGTTTAATGTCTTTCTTATATCGTGGTGCCCAAAACTGCACACAATATTCAAGGTGAGGCTGCCCCAGTGCAGAGCAGAGCAGGACAATCCCCTCCCTTGCCCTGCTGGTGATGGTGATGGTGGTTGCCTGATGCCCTCCAGGACAGGGTTGGCCCTCCTGGCTGACTCATAACTTGTGCCCTATGCCATGTACACAAAACAATGATATCAAAGCTCCTGTTAAAGTTGCAGTTCTATGAAAGCAAAACTAGCAATAGCAATATTTTCATTATAAAATATGCCTAATTTTTTAATCTTGCCTATCAGTTATGAGTTAATATTTTAAGTGCCTCACTGGAGAAAGTATTGCAGTACTTTTACATTGATAGCAGTGGCAACCTCTCTCTCTTTTCTTTTAATAATATAGATGGTTAAAGATGGAGGTAATAACTGCTATAGAAATTCTGTAAAAATTAATCAGATTTGACAAAAAAACTCTATTGCTTTCCTGCACAAAATGAAACTATATATGTGATGATTTCAGCATGATCGTGACATGGAGTTTTATACCTCTACCTCACTCCAAATAAAAAGCTGTCAAATATTCTTCTGTGTCTGGGTAAGTCTCAGACGCAGATGAGAGCAAGCTGGCTAAGTCTCGTACAATTCAGATTTAAATGATTAGTGTGGGATGTGGAAAGCAACAGGAGGCTTTGGATGAGGTTATATCATCTCCTCTGCTTTGAGTATATATGCCTGGCTTTTGTTCATGAAGTTCTCAACATAGGGATCTGATTGGATGTGCAGTTGCTTCTAGATGATCAAACAGTACAATAGCACTGAGCCTTCTTGCTCCATCTGCATCTGGTTAAGAGCTTGTGTGATTTCCTCTCTGAGCAGAGTCTTTCTCTGGTGACTTAAAATTTTATTACCATAATGGTGGAGTACAGCAAAAATAGAAGGACACCTTAGATTCATGCTGAGGATATAAGTGACAGAATACAGCTGCCCATTTGATAGAAATGGAACAATTTATAGAGAGCACATGGAGGTTTGTATGTAATGATATGTATATATTGATGGCCATTTGACTTTGTTGAATTCTGAGGTCAGTTTTGACTCAAAAAATGTCCAGCTAACTTGCCAATGATCCATATGGGACACATTGTCTCAGTTCAATGTTCAACCAAATCAAACACAGAAGTATAGTCTAGAGCTCAAGGATATTTGTCCCTGGATTGCCCTGAAATAATAAGATATTTTACCTTTCAGTTTTGCAATATAAGGATTGCAATACATATTTATAATCTACTACACTTATAATGGTTTTGGTTGGGATAGAGTTGATTTCTTTCCTAGGAACTTGTATGGTGTTATGTTTTGAATTTGTGATGAAAAGAGTGTTGATAACACAAGGATGTTTTAGCTGTTGCTGAGCAGCACTAACACAGAGTCAAGAGCTTTTCTGCCTGTCATTGCACCCCCCCAGTGAGAAGGCTGGGGGTGCACAAGGAGTTGGGAAGGGGCTCAGCTGGGACAGCCAACACCAGTTGGCCAAAGGATGTTCTTCATCCCATATCATAGGGTGTCATGGTCAGCATGTAATACAAGGACCAGAATAAGTAAGGGGGGGACATTTGGAGTGATGGCATTTGTCTTCCCTTTACCATTACGTGTGGTGGATCCCTGATTTCCTAGAGGTGGCTGAATGCCTGTTTGTCCACAGGAAGTAACAAATAAATCCATTTTTGTTTTTTTTTGTTTGGTTGGTTGGTTTGTTTTTTTTTTTTGCTTTGCCTGTAGCTGTCTGCAAAAGCAAAAAAAAAAAGAGATTTTTAATCATTAGGTCTCAGTATCATAACTAAACCATGGATCTATCTACTCTTTTGTCCATTTCTAAAAGACAAAACCTGTTCAAATTGCAGCTTTGGAGCAACCCAACACCTGGACCTTGCTGTGCACCCTTTGAAAATTATGTTACCTCAAGGGCTTACTCTGTGTTGTTCATTTATTATACTGGAGCCAAGTATGGATCTTCTATACTTGAGACAGTTTAGTGAGGAGAATGCAGGCACATAGAGAAATTTCAAACACCTGGAAGTACCCAATATGACAGCAACCTGTACCTTATGTCTCAGTCTTGTATTGGATATGGCCTTAAATAAATTGTATATACTTTGCTCACCAGTTCAATACAATTTCAAGCTCATCACATTTAGTGTTGTTGGTTTCAGTTCTGTGTTTTTCTCATCAACAGCTGTGATGTTACAATTGTGTTGGAATTATACAATTTCTTCTTTTTAAGGGATTATTTAAGACTTTTCAGGGGTTTATTTCTTATTTTATTGATCATTTCATACAGAAAGCTAAGCTAAACTTTTCTGCTTAGTAGAGCATAAAAATCGGGTCATTCTGCTATTTTCCCCACTGGTTATCAGCTGTGCAGCCACTAAATCAGTTAGAGGATGCTACCTTAGCAATGAAAATTGCAATTTGGCAAAAAAAAAGTTAAGCATTGAAGGCTTTCGGGAGAATTGCCTCAGATAACAACGGACTTTTGGAAATTTTGACTAACTAAGCAGCAATATAATTATTTGGTCCTTACAAGCAAACCATCCAAAACAGTAATGAAGGCAGTAGTTTTACAAAAGCGTTTTGGTTTGGTTTTTATTGGTTTTTATTGGTTTTTTTTGGTTTTTGGTTTGGTTTTTTTTTTCATGCAGAAAACAGACACCTGAGAACTGGCTGCAGATTTACTTGATTTAAAGAATAATGAGCATCATGTATCAGGTACTAGAAAAAAGAAATGTGTTGCAGCTGGAAATGAGTCTGTTAATTCACATAAGTATTGCTACTTAGATGGAGGGTTTTCTTTATGTTGGATGGAAAATGTTTTTGCTTTCATAACTTCTTGGCAAGGAGTCTAGTTGTAATTGTTGCCAGATGGGTGGTCTCAGGTGAGTTTAAAATAGGCAGCCTTCAAGCAACACTTTAATATTCTGACCTTCTAATTGGTATAATTTCACTTATCGGCCCTGTAGGAAGTTGGTTTCCACAAATAATATATTGGGGATAGAGGGAAACTCCTCCCCCACATTCTAGTAAGTTAGTAAGACTAGAATTACTCCACTTGCCTTAATAGTACTAAATTTCATCCATGTCTGCTATACTCAACTATTTCAGGTCATTTGCAAAATTTGTAATTGCCTTCTTCCTGTAATCTGCCTGTCTAGCATAGCACCAGAGCAGGAATTGAAGTGATCTCCTTAATTCTTTCTGCAGTGGATTGATACCAGTCAAAAACCTCACATCATTTATATCTTGCTAGCATAGGCAAGTTTGCTTCTTAGACTTGTGGAGTAGCTACACTTCCATATGAAAAAGGTCAAGCTTTGATTATTTTACAGAGCATAAGTTTCAAACGAACTAAAGCAACATTATCTACACATTTGAGCTACCTCAGATGTCTAACCAGCTGCCTGGATACACACACATTATGGATTCTTTCACATTAAATCATAGCTCCTAGTACAGAATCCAGTTCTTTCTGATAGCTGGTGGATTTGTGACCTTCCTGGAATACCTGGAGCTGTAAACAATTGAATGGATAAATGATACAGAACAGTAGTTTCCTGTGACAGATGCAATAATGGCCTGGGCATATTTTTCAGGTAATATAAGCGAAAACTTTGTCCATTCTTCTATCCCAGAAGTCTTACTTTTTGGACTTTTGTGCTAGAAGTAGAATGTACTCTCTGCTTTTAAAAAACCCTTAAAACAATATCTACAATGGTTATAGCAAAAAGTACGAAACCTTGTTTATCTTCATGGTAATATTCCCATCATTCTTATTTTCAGTTTTTCTTAGCATATTATACATATTAATTTATAATATCAGGTGACTAATATTCCTTTAGAAATTTCTTTAGAAGAATCTCTCTTTTGCAGACTCTAAAATGTTTACTATAAAAATATTCAATGTTTTTAGCATCTTTATTTTTTATCACTTAATTTATATGACAGACATATAAAGCCTTTCATCTATGACTTAAATATCTTCTGCTGCTGTGGAAAAAGCCAGTTATATTGCCAAGTTTGGAACTAGGACTTAAGCAGCTTCCAGTTTTCACTGTTTATTGCCTCTGACTTACTTGTTTTCATACAGCATTTCTCTTTAAGCTTTTTTTTGACATTAAATTGAAGAAGTTTTATATGTTGAAGTGGTTTCATTTCTTTAGGCTGCCTAGAAGGTCTTCCCAGTTACCAGACAAAAATTCATGCCTCCTTCTGCCCTGACTCCATAAAGGGGCAAGGTCTTGATGTAGAGCATCCTCTTCCCTATACCTAGGGAAAGGAAATTCAGGAAAGGGATCTGGACAGATTTAGACAAACTCTTGGCTGTCATGGTATCCTTATTCAATGGTTTTAATCCTTGCAGGTAGGTTTGACATAAACACATTCTAATATTTGCTTTAAAATTTATGACTATCTGCCAGCAACCTCATTTGTTTCATTTGGTACAAAGTATAAGGACAAACGATAGGTAGAAATTAATGTAACTTTAATTTAAATGCCTGTTGACATTAAAGTCTGTCACACAGGGACTCTTTTACTAGCAGGCGATACAAACAGGAGTATAACCCCATGATGTTTTCTCTTCCTTGTCTGCATGTAGAGGATAGCTTGGATAGTGAAGTAAATACATAAGTAAAGGGGCCCTACCAATCCAATAATTTTAAACTATTTTTGTGGCATTGCATCCTCAATAAGCAGCTGCAGCCCCAATGCCACACGGAAAGGCAAACGGCTGCGCCAGAATGCATGAGCCAGGCGGGGCTGGAGCTGGGGAGCACGCAGGAGCCGCGCAGGGCTCGGGGGACAGAAGCTCAGCAGGAAACGAGGTGGGGCGAAGAAACGTATGGACGCAGTCTGAGATTTTCCAGGGAGATTTATTAGGATCTTCAGGTGAGGGTCCAAGGGCAGCAAAGGGGGATGGGAAACCGAGGATGGGCGGAGGGTCTGAAAGCCCAGAGACTGCGACAGCGAACACACGGTGGCAGGGGTTTATATGGGAAGTGAAAAGGGGAGGGGGTTAGCTCTGGAGAGCCAACCCAGGAAAGTCCAAGGGGAGAAAGGCAGGGGTACACATCAATAGACTTCTGATAACGGAAGGATGCATAATTTGAAAGAACGAATAACATACAGAGCAAATGAGAACAAAGGAGAAACCTCTAGAACTCAAGCCACCTAGGGAGAAGTGGGAGGAGAGTGCAGAGACACACTGCTACATATTTTACATTTGAAAATGTATTTTTTCTGCAGATCGATCTATTCCAATTAAATTAGGTCTTTCAATGTACAATTTTATGTGGTTTTTTGTTTTTTTTTCAATATACATTGAAAGAAAAAAGTAAAATTATGGTAAGAAATTGACACCTAATTGTAGAGAATGCTAGAGTACCAAAAATCCTAGAATAGTGTCATCTGCTGCTGTCTGTATTTAGATAATGGCTAGAAAACCAAATAATGAGTTATGACCCTTCTCAGCTATGTGTGAAGTAGACCTAAAGTATTTTCTTGCTCCAGTTGAGGTGACAGTCTGTGCACTGAATGCAGGATGAAAACAGAGCACAGCAAAGAGACCATGAGACAAACATTGCTTAGCAATATAGACGATGTTTTACTGCACCAATTGCTTAGGGGATTTGGTTTCTTTTATGCATCATAGCCAATAACAGCTTTAGGAAGAGAATTGATGGTGGATTACAAGATAGCTCTAGGGGTCTTTTGAAGGAGATCCTCCCAGGCATTAAAGTCAGTATGAGAGTAAGCCTGAAATTGCTTGCTGCAAAATGTAGCTAGAGTGATGAAGGAACGCAGGCTTGAGCTCATAGAAAACAGAAGCGAAGGTATGTAGCGTGAGGATTGGCCATAAGGATACCTGTTAATAAAGAAAAATAGTGTAGATTTGATGAGATAGAAAAATCAGTGGAAGGGCATAAAGGGAAGAGAAGTTTAGCTAGGAAAATTTTCCTTACGGTAGCATTCTGAATAGATTTGACGGAGGCAAGATCATCTCTCAAAGCTGAAAAGAAAGACTTTCCAATAAGCAAGATATGAGATGATGAGGATCTTGGGAGTGATTTAACTGCATAGACAGGGAGGATTATGGTATCATATAGCTATTATGCAGAATGAATCAACGAAAATTAGACATAGCTGGGCTATGAGGCTCTGGAGAGCAGACTGAGTCAAAGATGATGCCTAGGTTATGGTCCTTGCTCTCACACTGAACCTGGTAGGTTTTTATCATTGAATTTGTTGTTCATCATAATTTTTAGGATAATCATGTGAATATATTTCTGTAGAATAAGAAAAGGACAGCTGTCTTTTTCAAAGCAGAAAGGAAAAATTGCCTAGAAGTGTGGAGGGACTAAGGGAAAACTTCCTAAAATACCTGCCCTAAGTAAAATATATAATCAGCTTCCACCATTTGTGACAACAGAGTGCTGGGATGACAAAGGTAAAGGAAAACATGAACATAATTCAACTTCACAAGCTCAATTCAGCAGCTTAGCACTGACTTTGAGATTTTTGTTCTCTGTCATGTTCACCACCAGGAACATTTTATTGATTCCCTGCTCACTGTGTGACTACCCATCCCAAGCTGGGAAGCAGCTTACCTTTTCTCATGCACCAATTCACCTGGGTTTCTCAGATCCTGAAATATGCAACATCCTGTAGAAACTTCTGTGCTTGCTTTTTGCACTGACAATTTGGAATGCCTGTGCCATAATGTCGTCACTGTAGGTCACTTTACTGGGAGGCTGATTTTAAGTTGGCATCGATGATGGAAAGACAGTTGTAACTGTGGACAAAAATGAATACAACTTTTTTTAGGTATGGGCAAAATCTGACTTGTTTTTTACTTTTTTCCCAACCTTTATCTATCTCAGTTTCACTTCTTACTTTTATGTTATCTATTTGTCTTATTCCTCATTAGTTTGGGTTATCTTGCTAACATGTATCTTTACTTTCAGAGCCATGAATCCTCTTTCTCAGTGTGCACAAATGAAAAAGGAATCATTTTTTGATATAAATCTGGCAATGTCTACACCTACTTTTCAGACTAGGAAATTGTAAAACTCTATTGCTGCTTCGGATTACATCTCCCTTTATCCCTTAATATTACATTACATAACCTTAATTAAACTAGGAGATAAAATGTTTGGGTAGAACTTTCATAGGAATTTTATTTATTTATTTACTCCCAGAACTTTTCTATAGAGTGAATACCTAGCTATAAGTATGAAAAAACAGGTCTAAACCATGTACTAGGTATAATTCCTTGGTCAAAAGAATATTTTATATCCATTAGGTAATTTTCATCAGTAGATACCATTAAATGGACAGGTGACATTTAAAAAAAAAGAACAAAAACAAAATGCAAAACAAACCCTCCCAAAACCTCATGAAAAACCACTATCAAAAACCAAAAACGTCCCAAACAACCGAAAGCGTGATACAAAGTAACTCAAGTCCATTAACTGGTTGGATTTATTCACTTTAACTGGTCCAGTCCACAGTTCTGTGAGAACAATATGATTCCAGATACTCCTCGACTTTTTTTCTATCATTTTTCCTATTGCTTTCTGTTGGAAATCAAGTTATAAAGGCTCATATATAAATAAAGCTATCAATCAAGTTAGCCAAAATATTAAAATAGCAATGAGAAATAAAAATCCTTTCAGATACATTAGGACCAGTGTGTAGTGGTTTGTATTGTTTATTTACTGCTCATCTGAAATATTCTCACAACGCTGCTTGTACTTACTCCTGAAAATAATGAACTGTTACAGAGATTTTACATGCTGGCCCTCCCATGAGTGCTTTTAGCAAGCTCTGCCTTTTGAGCAGCCTGTTTTAATAGAGATTGAGGCAGTGGAGACAAGAAAGCAACAGAAAAAGGTTAGAAGTTAGGAAAAAAGGTTGTGATAACTATCTTGACATTCACTACCACTTTGATACAAGGTGGGGGAAAATGGTTCCTGTGAAATAGCTGCAGCATATATGCAGCAAGCTTCATATTTGTTGTAAGCCATATGTAGCATTTAGAGCTGTTCATATTTGTTGTAAGCCATTCACCTTTAATTTTTGTTTTTATCTACTATTTTTATAATAATACAATGCTAAAAATAATTCATAACTATTGAATATTATTTTTAATAGAAAACACCTTTTTTTTAAAAGATCTTTGCGTTGAGAGCCTTTCCTTCAGCTTTCCTTTTATTTCTGATTTTTACTATTCCAAGTCTATATTCACTCCAAATAATCTTTACAAAGGGTGACTTCTTGTTTCCATATACTGTGGATAGGGAAGATGACTTATCATTGAATACAATTCACAAAATAATCATGCAGGTAAATACTAAGCTAACTGTTGTGGTGTAAACTTATGAAAAGACTATGACTTAAATCACATGATTTAAATATAGTGGCATTTAACCTTAAGCTGTAAGAACTCCTTTTTACAGATGTGAATCTAAATTTGCAATCTTAATTAGCCATATTTAGCACTTAACAGTCAAAGAAAATCTGACTAATATTGAGTCTGATCAGCTTCTAATAGGAAAATTTAGGGGACACTAAGTCCTGTTGTTGCTGAAGATTCTAATTAACCACCAGTACCCACATTGTAAGAGGATGGAACTTTCTCATATTACCTGCATAACTCTAGAGACAAAAATATCAATAGAAAGAAGATCTAAAACTGGTATTTCTCTTCTCCTAAATATGTTACTGTACTACTAAATATGTTACTGTACTACTAAATAATGTATTATTTCCTTCTCTATATCCCCCCAATTAATATTTACATATTCAGTACTCATGCTTATACACACCACACAAATTTAAGATCATCTTCAGAGGACATATGACCATTCTGTAAATTACGCTGTCCCTTTTTCCAGATTTCTTTGTCACCACTTAAACTGTTACCTTTCCCTTTATTCTTGCTAAGCAAAGAAACTGTTCTGCTTCAGAAACCTGAAAACATTTTCTATATTGTGGTGGATAGCTCCTGTCATGCATCTAAAAATCACATGGCCAACTGCTTGCTCCCCTCTGCTCCAGCTAGACAAGGCAGTAAGCAGGAAGACTAAAACGTTCCTGGATCTGGGTGAATACAATTTAAAGGGCAGAGGAATAAGGGAAAAAACCCAAATTAACAAGTAATGCAAAGGTAATCCCTCATCACCTCCCACAAATATGCCCAGCTAGTCTCTGAGCAATGGCTATCTCCCCATCGTTATTAATGAAGAGCATAAATACTGTTATGTTGCTCAGAATATCCTTTTGGTCACTTTGGATCAACTGTCAGGGTTTTGTCAACTCTCAACTTTTTTGCATGCTCAGCCTACTTATTGCAGGGAGCAGATTGGAAAATGAACCAAAACAAAAAACCGAACCAAAACAAAAACCTTAATGTTGTATGAGCAATGCTCAGAAATAGCCAAAACACTGTTTTTACCAACACTGCTTTAGTGAGAAATCCACAACACAGTACTATACAGGCTACTATGAAGAAAATAAACTCTAACCCAGCCAGACCCATAAAGTGAATATATTCATACACATATTTAAGTTATATACATTGAAGTTCAGTCATATTACCTGAAAAAGTGAGACACACATTCAAGTATGTCCCTTTCTTTTGTCTGACCGTTTTCCTTTCTTCTTTCCTTGCCCCTCCCCTCCCCTCCCCTCCCCTCCCCT
>VZRM01008933.1:38763-192938 GCA_013397955.1 Grantiella picta | reverse complement strand
TCCCTTCCCTTCCCTTCCCTTCCCTTCCCTTCCCTTCCCTTCCGATCAGGATGAGTGGTACATCACACACCATACACAACTGGCAATCTGTTATTCCTACCTTTACATTTGCTGCAGAACTTCTACCAAATTCAAGAAGCAGAAAATTTGTCTGTGGGTGATTAGAAATATTATGGAAATATTGCTGTTTGTTTGTTTGTTAATTTGTTTCAGCACGCTTTCTCTCTCCTGTAGGAGATAAAGTGAAGCAAGTACTGGGGAGATGAATCATGACAGTGTATTAAAATTTTCACTTTTTCTCTCTGTCAAGAAAGGGTCGTCCTTTGGGGGCCATAAAAACATCATAAAAACATCATTCTGAAGAACTGAATCTCAGTGCTTATCACTGTTTCTCTAATGGTATTTCACCTTTCATTTCTATTCAACTGAAAGCATTTCCTGCAGTAAAACAAACTGTGATACTGATGAACACTGACATTTGCTAACAGCATCAAGTAGTAAAACAAAGGCTGAGAATATAATAGACCCAACAGAAGAGTACCCTCAGATTAGAAGAGAAACAATACCAACAGCTCTTAATTGTCAATTCAGCCTGCTAATCTTGGATTAAAAAAGAAAAGAGAAAATTTATTATTATTTTATGTTGAAGTTAGTATCTCTGGCCAAAAAAAGAGTCAGAAGAAGAGTGGCAAAAGTAGCTTGGGAGTTTTAAGACAAAGAGAATACAAGGCCAAGGGATAGGGAACAACAGCAAGAAAGACAGCTCAGTTTTAAGAACTGCTCCTTGATTCGTTGCAGTTTTTTACCCTGGGGTGTGCTGTGCTATAAAGCAAATAATAAATAAACTACACATTTTAAATTGAAAAACAAATAAACCTCTGAATATATATGGAAGAAAAAAGAATTTCTTTTCAACTAAAACACTGCTGTCAATTTTCTTGATCTGTGCTGAGTCCTTGTTTTTTGGTCTATCAACAAAACGTGAGTAGGGGATTTAGTTGAGCTGTGTAAAAAACTGAACAGCAACCATTAAGTATAGAGTACATATGAATCTTTCAGGTCTCAAGCTTGTTTTGTATTCATAAATGTCAACTTCAGCATTCTTTGGAATCAATTTAAAGTTAAAAATACAGTTTCTGCGTATCACTTTATACAAAAACCTTCTTTTTTTAGCAACTAATAGATGTTAACTGTATTCACAGTAATAAATATATGCTCCAAAAGTCTGTGTGTACCCATGTGTGTGCAAATACAATGGAAACAGAACACATTTAAGTGGAATTGAATTTCTTTGAAATGTCAATTCCTTTTTTAATGTAAAAGGTTGTATAAAAAAATGTGTGTGTGAAGCATTAGGAAAACAAAAAAAAAAACCACCAAAATGAATAAATGAAGACATCCAAAAGAAAATATTAGAGATCCAAATATCTGTTATAGAAAGTCAAAGAAAAAATATTACCTTCTGTTTTAAGTTTCCACTCTTCTGGTTTCTCAAACTCATCTCTCAATTTTCTCTAGCATGAGTTTACATTCAAGGACAAAGTGAATCTCTGTTCGAGGAGATTTATCTATATGTATACCTCTATATGTTTATCTTTGTAGCATATTACATTCTAATTTCTTTTATAAAGAAGAATTTAGCATTCTTCTAGGATTGCTCCATAAGTAAATGGAAATAAGTATGCTTCACTTGAATACTTCACTTGAAGGAAATTTGGATGAGAAGAGTGTGAAAAACTGACTAGAGGAAACCTTTACAGCTGAAATGAAACTGTGCTGCTGTAGAGATTGTATATGAAGATGCAGTGTAGAGGACTGAGATTTAGTTGAGCTGGTGGTCTCATAAGGAAGAGCATTTGGGAGAAAGGACACAAAAAGAGAAGGCAAAGATAATAAGCATCAAGAAACAAACAAGTTGTGTAGTCATATGTATGAAGGCAGGAAATCTCTATGTGGGATGGAGAGGGGAGAAAAAAAAGAAAAAAACAACTAGAAAGACAAAGGACCAATTGACGCAGAGTTCGTAGTCACCAGCTCCTTCCTCCGCCAGTGGCAAAGAGGTATTGAGTGAGGCAGACACTTACTGAACCTTCTGCTGTTTCATGTGAGGTAGCAGCTTCTCCTCTCTGCTGACTGTTGGGAGGAGATGAGTAATGCATACCTCAGAACCCAGAAGAACGATGCATAGCCTGTTAACCATAGCCAAGGAATGGCATGAAATCCACTCAGGTAGGAAAAAAGGATACTGGTTTTGTCATATATTATTTCAAAATATACATTCTTCATTATTCAGATGAGAAATAATAATGAAAGAAGTCAGTGAAATCCTTTACATAATTAGTAAGTCCTCTCACATGACACTTTGGAAGACTTTTACATAAAATATGTTCATCAGAGTTTTTCTTCAATGCATTCTGAATATATATGCTAGGGAGTAATTATTTAATTAGGAATACTAGTGATCTTATGCAGTGGAAGATAAAAGTCCACTTCTAGTCTAATGATCTTGAATATTTTGAAAAACAGCATATTCCACTGACTGTTCCACGATTTCAACTTTCAGTTTATCGTAGCCATCAATTCCATTTAATCAGACGGCACAAGTACAATATGTTCTTTTCTTTTGTATTTAATCGTTTGTCTTTTATTTTTCAGCTGCTCTTTCTGTTATAAAGAGGAAGCATTTGACTAGTTGCTGCCATATCTCCATTAGGATTGGCCTGGAATCCCAGTGTTCTGTTGCAATAATTTGCAATTAAGCCTTCAGGACTCAATGCATTTACATACTGGACATCATAAAGAATTCACATACATATGCCCTAATACAGTCTGATTTCTTTGTGAAAATGGACTGATTGAGGCAAAACACAATTCCACAACATTTCTCTGCATCTCCTTCACCCCACGCCCTGGTCATTCTTTATTGAAAACAAACCAGTACTTCATAGATGACAAGCATTTTCATGTAATTAGTGTTGCTCACCATTTCAATATACCATATTATTTGTAATGGTAACTAAAATATGCACTTGTATAAGCAGTGCCCACATATAATTATTAGAGGTACTTACACTCTCAGGTTCTGCTAATGCATTTTAAAACAGAGTTCAGTCAAACAAAAGGAGTACAAATTGCTATAAGAAGGATTATTATATCAAATTTGTGCCTTATTTATACCTTCAGACTGCAGAGTTGTAGCAGAAAAATTGCCATTACATTGAAATTTGTACTTCACTCATCTGCACCATCACAAGGCTTCTGTGATTTCAATTTCCAGTGAAAATCCTGTAATTTCCACGAAATAAATAAGCCTTTAATGTGTAGAAGGTCTCCTTCCTCCTATAATTATAAATTCATATGTTGTGAATGTTGGATTTAATACTTTCTATTGTTAGATACTTGTGCATTTTGGAAAATGAGTGGAAGTCATTTGGGTTAAGTAAACTCAACCTTTTTTTCCTGTTGTTTTGCTTCTGTTCTCATATCCAAGGAGCAGCAGTGCACATGTCATAATGGAGTGGGGAGACCTTGAAGAGCCCTGCTATTAAACAGTGCATTAAGCAAAGCCTCTCCAGACAGTCCATACTGAGGAGAGGTCTGCTCCATACAAACAAAGCTCTTGAGATGCACTTTGTTGTGTTCTTACCATTCAGAAAAGCGCTATTATCCTGTGCCTGTGACTCTGTGCACAATATTTCAATTGGTTCCATTTCATTGGTTTTACCGGGAACAATAAAAGAGGCCTCTTGTTCCTGGCCATCCAGCATGAGAATAGACCATGCTGAATCTCTATCATCAAGCATTTAAAAGCCTCGTAAAATATTTAATGTATTCATACCTTTTAGAAGTCATAGACAAACAGCCTTGTTCCATGAAACCAAAATTATTTTTTAAATTACAGCAGCACTAGTCATTTACTATAAACCTAAACAAAAGTTTTTATGAATTAGTGCACTTAAAATTGCATATAAAACAGCAGAGGAAAATATCCATGGTATTTTCTCAAAGTTGTTTGTGTTGCAAACATGAGAAGCTGCTTTCTGACTAACTTGAGAAATTAGGAAAAGAAGTCCCTTAGTCTCTTTTCAAGGAAAGCTGTCTTGACAGTATAGAAAGGGCTCTGTGGTGTAGTGTTAGCACTCTTGCTACTCTCAGATGTAATTAGAAAATAAATTATTCTCGTTAGTATGATGCAAAATCACACAAGAGCAATTTTATTTTATGATTCCAGTGCATTTCAGATTTCCTCATAGTCATTAGGCTGACAATCCCCAGATATACTGCATTCAGTTTGGAAAGAGATGTCAAGGGAAAGTTCAGGTGATGAGGTCTGGTTTTGGTACTCAAAATGCCCTGGGTGCAATGTGAGGAGCACCTGGACAAGCATACATTTACAGCCCAGGGTGACAGGGCAACACTGACCTCTGCAGTGTTGGCTGATTTTCTTCCTCCCACAGCTGGAGGCTGAGATTTTTCCTCAGCCTTCCTGCTGGACACATGGTGCTCTCTCAGCATGGGGAGACACTGGAATTGCTTAAGAGCCACATGCTGTTCAAAAGACACTTGCTGACTATCTCGCTTTAATGATAATCTATATTTAGCTTCACATGTAACAAGTCCAGTCAGAAGGAAGGGTCTTTGTCTTGCTCTTGTTTTATAGACTTTTCTGCTTTTCAATGGGGAAAGGAAGTATGTTTTTAAGAGCAAGTACCCTCTTAAAAAAAAAAAAAGAGAGCGACAGAGAGAGAAGAAAAAAAGCTGTGCCTTCTTCTTTCCCACAGTATTATCTCTCTAAAGTGCTACATGTTAGAACAGGTTTCCATGGCTGTGCAGATTTGCTTTATTCAGTCTTTAGTGTTATTGTCAATGCCTTTAAATTATGGAACATAAATATCAAATGCATTCTCTAGTTTCATGTAATTACATGGTAACTATTATACTGTTGCAGAACACATAATTATTTTTGGCTCTCAACAAAAGTGCAGGCTGGGCAGTTTTCACTGAGGTCTGATGAATCCAGCATCTAACTACCTGAACTTGTAATTATCAAGCTGCAATTTTTTTTTTTTTTTGGTAAATCTGTGTGGTCATTAGCAATGAAAAAATCTCAGCCTTTTCAGAGTTTGGCTGGAATACAGATCCAAAATGTCTACAGTAAATTTGAGTTTATTTTGTCAAAATCTTAATTTTTCATTCACCTTTACTCTCAAACTGTTCTGTAAAAACCCTATTCAGTAACAACACTCTTTCCTCTGAAAAGTCCAGTCACATCAAAACTGTTCCAATGTCCTGAGGTCTTTTCCAGTGTACAGTGACAGGGCAAAGCAAGGTACGAGATATAGTGAAATATATTGTTTGAGGAGCAGGATTGTGTTTTGGCCTTAATTTTTTTCTGCCACAGCTGCCTTGTGGCAGTGCAATGTGGTTAACCTGTCATTTTTCACTACTTCAATTAACCCCAACAGGATGTATCTCTTTAGAGATTCAGCAAAGGGCCACATTTTAATTTGTCAAGTAGTAATGTTTTTATCATGTGGGAGGTGATCAGGGTTAATTACTACAAGAAGCTGAACAGGTTGTGTTAGAAATGTGTAAGGTGCTTATGGTATATGCGTAGTTCTTTAAACGTTATTCTTCACACTGGGGCGTGTGAGCACAGATCTTGTGCAAAGAGTGCTACTGTGGATCAGCACTTCTGTAGGACCAAATAGCCTCCCAGTCTCTGCTGCTGGTACCTGCATTACTCTCTTACACCCTCATGCTTGTCTTCAGATTGTGCTTTCAGTGCCACAAGACTGTCCTATTTTTTAATGAACTTTTCTTATCAGGAAGAAACTTATGAATAAAGCAACATGAATAAGCTCATCAGTGGGTAGAGACCAAAGGGATGTTGCTGTGGCCCTGGCTCAGCTAAGCGTCCCTAGGCCACTGCACAGTGGCAGAACCCCACGGGACGAATCTTGGGAGTAAAGCAGCCCTAACTAAAGGGGGTGCTCCCCGGGAGCCTTGGAGTGAAGCTATTGGCCCTGCTTGTCTTCCCTCCCACATTACATATAAATTCTAGAAATTTCTCCTTTGTCTGCCAATGCCGTGTTCTCTGATTGGAAAATTCAAGGTTCTGTACCCTCCCCCTTTGTTCCCTCATAAGATCAAGTTATTGTCAATCCAGAATTCTGTGTACCCCGTTGGTCCTTTCGGTTTCCCCTCTCCCTTTTTCCCCCGCTTTGAAAACCGCCACACAACGCAGAACCCCGCTTTCGGGTCGCCGATCCAATCCCGTCCCTTCCCACGTCCATCTCCCCTTACCCTTTTAATAAACCTCCTGGACCGCCAATCCGACTGCCTGCATCTCTTGTCTCCGCTACCGATCTCTGGTTCGCACGGTTTCCCCGAGAGTTCCGCCGTTCCCGGCCGCCTCGCCCGTCCCCGAGAGCGGGCTGCCCCGGTCGGGCTCTGACTAAGCAGCTAACCTGATCTCGAACTGAGCTTGGGGTCCGGGACCCCATCACCGGGAAGGATTTATCAATCTAGATTTATATACATATACCCAAACTGGATACCCTCAGCTCTCTAAATTTATAGTCCAGATATGAGAAGGAAAGAAAGAAAAAAAATTCAAGGGGGTGTGAAGTTCTTCTCCAAATTAGTTCTGATGGATTATCCTCTAAGCATTTCCTTTTGTTCCCTGACTGTTAAGGAAACCTTGGGTGACTGGCTCAGGCATAGGAGTTTGCTCTGTGATTTAGAAGTGCCAGAACGCCATCAGTGGAATAGATGTGTATTCTCTTCCCATGCAGAAGAATTATTACTGATGCTGACTTTGGAAACATGAGGACATTATAGATATGAGAAATACTGCTAATAGCAATGCTCTTACCCAGAGATTTTACAGAACTGAACTAAAATCCTCATTGCTCCTAGTACGGTGATTTTTCTCAGTCATGGGTCACATATCCCACCAACTCAATTCCCCCTTTCCTCCACAAAAAAAAAACCCACCAGTAAAATAAAAACCCCTAACAAGAAAAGGAAATAACTCTGTGAATTTTGTTAAATGTTACAAGGCTGAGAGAAGAAAATAAAACCAAATTCTTGAATATGTTAAAAAAAACCTTTTCATTCCTCATGGAAAGATTATTCCCTAAGGCACCTCCATCTTCAGCCATTATGACATAGGAATAAATTGACCCAGCCTAAGCTTTCAAGTGAATAAAGAATCTGTATATGGCTTTTTGTGAAATTGGTAGGACTAATCCCTAAGATAGTCAAAACATGAAAGTAGGTCCTCAAAAAAAAAGGGGTTTACTTTTGCTTGAAAATTAATGTGTTTCTATGTATGAGTTTTCTACATATGATAACATCTATCTATGTGCATAATTTATTGATCCCATATTTAAAAAGCTATACTGACTTAAAAAGTATAATTTTCCAGTCATAGAACCACTGGCTTTATATAATTGGTTAACTTTCACATGAAAATAGTATATGGTGCCTCTAAACAAGACCATTATTCCCACCTTCACTGTAGGGAGCATTTTAAATAATAATCAATCCATAACAAAGAAAGACCATCTTTTAGCTTCATTATGCTAAATACAGTGGTTGCCCAGACACTCATACCTACCATGGGAATAGATATTTCCATTTTAAAAGAACAGAGCAATCCTCCTCTCCTTAAAAAATAAAATCTAAAAAAATCTTCTGACATTGTAGAACTAGAATTATTTAAGTGTTTTGGTTGGGTTTTATTTCTGCTTTCTTTGCTGTAGTAATTAGTTCTGCTGTTCAAAGTGCAAGTAAAAAATAGTAATTATATAGAAGTATAATCTAGTTTCACAAAATAATTTTATTTGTATGTCTATCATAGTTATGTCTGGAATACTTCATGGCTATATTTAGTAGGCCAGAATAAGACATCGCATGTTGGTATTTCTGAAAGATTGTTTTGAGTAAAAGAAAAAAGCAGTTAAAGAACTAAAAGAGGTGTTATCTCTTATTTTGTCTGGCTCCACTAAAAAGACTTTGATTAAATTCTGAGAAAAAGAAACGGATGGACTTTTATACTGAGTTGTTTGACCCACATACCATGGAAACCATTTGCTCTTGTGTCTTAGAGAGGGTAGTACGGCTAACTCTGGAGACATACAAGGATAACCTCTTCTTCCTGACACAGCTCAGAAACGCTTCAAGCAGGACGGCTGGAAGTAATCAAAGAGGATTGGTGGATTTTGAATCATTTTGTGAATGCCCGAAGCAGGTCACCTTCCTTTCCTGAGCTCTGTAGTGCCTAGGGCAAGCTGATACTTCTGAATTCAATGAGCACAGCAACACAGATGCAAATCTGTGTACTCAGATTAGACTTATCCAGAGGAAGCTATCCTTTTAAACAGATGAAATAAGTAAAACTAAGATGTAGAGTGGTCCAAACAGCAGAAGAACAGTTCTGGTTTTAAAAGAAAAAATGTAGTATTTCTCACACAAAGAAGTAGAATGTTCTGTTAATTTAGTTATGGTCTAATGAAAAGCTCTGGAAGTCAAGGACTTAGCATGACAATGAGAAATCATATCCCTGTTCAATGCTGTATATACAGTAAATAAATCCTTGAGAAATACGTGAGGAATGCCTGGTCTAAGGGCTTCGAACTGCATCTGTATGACTCCTTAACTAAGCTAGCCAGTCAGCTTGTTGGTCTGTCTGTCATGTTCTTCTCATTATGTTGTATGGTCTATAAACTAAATTTCCAAAGTCCGAAGCAGTGATGTGTAAAGATATATATCTATTCTAAGGCACATCAGGTACAGACCAGATTCACCAGGATGCTCTTTCTGCTTTGTGTCATGATGGCAGGAAAAAGCAGCTGCAAATCCAACCAGTGTAGAGAATTTACAGCTGCTTTGCTGTGCCAGAGATGCAAAACAGAAACAGCTCACTGATGGCTCTTTCATATAGTCTCCAAATAAAATTTGCTATCATAAATATAATGGTTTAAGCTAATCTTTTGAATAATTCTATGGCCTCAAAAGAAAAAAATATATAAAAATAAGGTTGTTATTTCTGTTATGACCATTTACACATGGAAATCCCATCGAGAATGTCAAATAATAAAAAATGCTATATAGCATAGTCAATCTCATAGCCATTTTGAGGTTGCACTGAGACTTGCAGATGAAATGAGAATGAAAATAATTATAATATAAACAAAGTTTTATGGAGACTTCCTCTGAAAAAATGAAGTTACAAAGGGCAAGGGAAGGGGAAATAAGACAATAATTCCATTCTTCTAGCAAATACAAATGCATTTAAAATTTTAAAAATATTTCCTTTGGAATAACACTTTTTTTCCCCCGAACAAATATCAAAACCAAAATAAACCAAAACTTAACTTATAAAGAAAACGTATGGGAAATACTAATAAAGCTCATGAAAAGGCATCTCTCTGCATTATAGGTTATCTTATTTACTGATCATAGATGCATATGAATGTTCTTTTCCCTCCTCTCTACATTATGTAATAATTTAGATTGACATTTTGGAAACATGAATTTTCTGACACTTCTCTCATGGCATTTGTTATGAGTGTACTGTCTCATAAATTCGTGCTCGCGTTGAAGGTGGTATCTCATGACTATGCTCAGATTTTGTGGCTATGTGTGACAGCAACAAATGATGAATTCAAAAGAAGGTCTTGGTTCAGAGTTAGAATATTGTTTTCATATCTTATTTCTCATTAACCATTGAAACTGTTTTAGTACTTGTATCTAAGTAATGATAGGGAAAATGTCCATAATTTTGTGATGATAACTTACTTATCAGAGTTTCCATTGGAAATTAGAAAAAATTTAGAAAATTCTTTAAAAACAGAAAACATAGCTGTGTATCTTTAGGCTATGAACCTGTGTTAAAGACTATGCACCAGATCATTCCAGTCCATATTTCTGCTAACTTTTCCCTATTGAAGACTGTAAAATATAATTGTAGCAATGTAATTTTGGTGCAAAAGACTTAGTGATCAAGTTTTCAGTCTCAACAGAGTAGCAAATATGGTGTAGTGATGTTTTAAAATGAAAAACAAACAAACCCCACTAAATCCACAACTTTAAAAAAAGTTACCACTTGTTCTTATTTCATTAATATGTTTTATTTATAAGAATTCAGCAGATGTGTTGTTGTCCAGCCTTAGGTGCAACAACACAATTAAGAATATCACGACTTTTAACATTGTCTTAAAACAAGGAAACTATTGTTTTCTTAAATGGATTATCTAAACAACTACACTTCAACAAGGCTTAGACATCCATGTAGACATGGAGGAATTCCAGGAGAGAATACAGGTGTGTTTCTCTGAGTGAGCTGATCTAAGCTATCCCTCAAATCTACATCACTCAGCTCAGCTTGCCATACCCAGTCCATCTGAACAAAGAGGTTATGTTGAAATAGAGTTACATCTAGGTACATCTAGGACTTTCAGTTGTTAATCCTTCCAGTAGCATGTTCACTGCTTGCTGGAAAACTTGAGCATGGAACTGCTTTCTCTTTCACCATCCTTTATTTTTCTCTTCACCTTTCTTAAAACTGCACCAGAAAGAGAAATGAGGTCAATTCTGGTGGAGGATCCAGAAATCCAGAAGTTCCATTGCCTGTGCTGAGTTCCCAGGTGGGCCAGAACAACTGTACTACAGTTGTGGAGAGGTGTCTGGTCACCTGGGAAGCCAGCAGAATGCTCAGTTTCTTTACCACCAGGGTATATATTCATGGAAACTGGAGAGTGGTCCCAAGGCTCATAATTTTCTTGGTTTTACATAGGTTTGTAATCTCCAGTTCTGTCAGAAGCAAGCCATAAAGCAATATTTGATGGCAATATGTGAGCTGAAACAACAGAGTTCTTTCTTTTTTTTTTGCCCAGTAACACAGCAGTCACCTCTAAGATTTCTTCACAAAAGAATGTTCTAGTTGATATAATTCTGGATTACACTCAATGGATCACAATCTGCCAGCAGAAAAATATGATGACTTGCTATTTTTTGAACCTTTCAAGAAAAGAAGAATGAAAAATAATACTGTGGAAGTTGAGTGACCTTAACAAATGCAAACAGCAAGGTTATAATAAAATTCATAGATGAAGAGCTGTGCAGCTGCGTAAATTCGTGGATATTTGATCTGCAATGAAGTCCGTGCTCCTGTTGCTGTATAGAAAATACAGCCTCTTCTCCAGTGTGAGAAGGATTTAGTTTAGTGAAAATGATGCTTTCAAAAAAGTCATAAAAGATATACGGAAAACTAAATTGCACTTCTTCAGAATAAGAACGGTGATGACACATGCAATATACCTCATAATGACTTTGAACTCCATTCTCCCTAGTTAAGCACATAAATATTTACAGGACCAAATCTGTAAGATTTACCTCCAAGTATTTTTTGTCATTTCAGGGTATGAAAATATTGAGTGCAAAATAATGCATGCCTTTACAGATGGATACAGATGTGAAAGTTAATTGTTTTTCTATACCTGGTGCATACAACGAAAGTGGTCAGCTTGACCAAAGTTTTTGCACCTTCATTGTCTTTTTTATGTTGGTGCTTCCTTAAGAATACATTAATACTTGTGGCTGGGCAACATTAAAAAAATAAGTAATAAAAAAGGACTATTTTAAAAAGGTATTCAAAATATGGTCGCAGTTGTAGCTTAATTTGTTGAAATACAGTTGAGCTGTATAAAAATAATCCACATTAGCATCCAGCTGTCAGTGATAAAAACGCCCGAATAATCATTCCCTGGGCTCAGTTTCATAATGTTATAATAATTAACACAAAAGAACTTCAAAACAAATGCAATTGTGCAGCACTTATTAGCAGGAGGCCATTGTGTGTATTCTCAGGAGTTTTATTCGAATAGTATTAGTGTATCCATATCCATGACGGCTCTCACTGGGATAAAAAATCTCTCTCCCTGAAAACATTTACAAAGAAAGGATTCAGATCCGATTTTTAAATGTGTTTTGAATCAGCTGAAGCTAAGATCTCAGATAATTAAATACCATTTAAATAATAATGCATTGTCTGTAGAAGTTCACAACATTCAAAACAATTGGTTTTTCTTCAAGTTTTTATGTTGTCCTGTTTATGTGGTTGAATACTTTACTGTACTGCTCACCCTCTTTAAGTAATATTCTCCCTGATTTTTGCATTTAGATAATTATTTAATACAACCTTGAATGTTCCTCATACTTCCAGTCAAAAACATTATTAAGGCTTGGAGATGTAAAAGATCATGACAAAAAATGCTCAACTTTATTAAAAAATTCTATTATGTCTTAGAATTACCGAAGAAGGCATGCCCTAAAATAAGTGTTGATGATAACGAACTTCAACTTTTGTGTAAATAAATCCAGCTTCACTATATGGTTGACAAACATCACTAAACCAACGAGTTGTGTGATACCTGTTAATTTGATTTGAGATACATACATGATTTTAAATAATAGCAATAGCAAACATTTTTAAGTCTTTGCAAACAAGACCGACATTATTTGCAATAATCTGGCATAATAGATTCCAATCAGGAGGAGTTTTATTATGAAAGCCTAAATAAGTGTAATCTATTATTAATGTGAATAACTGTAAATTACTTTAGGAAGGTTTGAAACTTAATCTGCTCAGGTTTGTTGTGGTTGTCAAATGGTTATGTAACATATTAAAGCTGCTACAGTTACATGTCCTAAATTTTTATTTTTCAAAAATACCATTAACTTTTTTCCTCCATAGTAGTGTGCCAATACTACCTTACCTGTCAAAAGGAATCGGTAAAATTTTATTGTCAATGACATAGTGCACATGGCCTGAGGGTTAAACATCGAAGTTCTGTAGAAACAAGTCTGTTTGAGAGAAGAATTTTGAAAATGACAATGCAAACATTTGCTTGAATTCATTAAATCACTGTAAATAAACAGCAATGGTGAATTACAGAGCTAGCACATTTCCACACTTATAGGATAGAACACTGAGTTCAGAAAGGTGGGGGGGAGCATAATTATTTACTTGCTTCTTTTAATGAATGGAAGAACACTCATAAGCTGCAATTCCAGAACTCAAGCTAAATGTAGCTTCCTGGGGGTTTTTTATTCATGGGACACCCTCAAGGTTAGTACTATGAAATGCTGATAACTCTTTTGCATGTTTTCAAAGTTCATGCAGAGAACAATCGAACAACAGAATATTTAGAAACCAGATATCTCAGGCACTGAAGTTGTTACAGTATGATGAGTTGCATGTGAGTCTTTTTTATAATAGCCTTTAATGGAGTTGTAGATTGGAACATAATAGCTTTGTGCTAGAAAGAGGCATAAAATAGAAAGATTCTCTGAAAGAGTCTTGTACTTGCCATGTTGACTAATTTGTCACCATTAGCTCCCTTTATTGATGGTGAGGATAGATTTTTTTCCTTGTGGTTTCAGTGTTTGAAAAAATGAGATCGCAAGGTAATTCACCAGGTCAGCATGGAACAAAAGGAATACATGATAGTTGAAGTCTTTAGAACCCCAAGCTGCCGAGCTCAAATGTAATCTCTTATTTATCAAGGCAGATGATTTTAGTGAAAAATGCACCAAATTACCAATGTAGGTAGGTAGGTGCGATCATGGCCAAAAAAATCTCTCTGAAGCTGGAAGCTCAAAATGGATGTGTAGCAACATGAGACTGTCTTGTTTTCAGCTGACCACGGCACATAAAATGTTAAACTAGCACAGTCAAAACTTTCAAGTCTTTGCTATGTTGTGCTAATGGAAATTTGGTTTGTTCCTCTGTCTTCAACAGCTTTCTGTCTCTTTCTAACTAAAAGTTCACTCTTTGGATTCACCACAGATATATCCTTGGATGGTAACAACATTTGTATTTGTCCTTCCTGTGGCGCACTGTAATACTTCTGCAGGGAGGTAGTGGCTGGGCTGAGGGACAGGGACCCTTGCCCAGGGTAGAGGATGACTTTCAACGAGAACAGATGCTCTGGGATTTCCAGCAGTGGCAGGCTATCTGCCCAAGCAGCAGCATATCCTCCTTCCCCAGGCAAGCCTTGGCTCTTGTGGAAGCAGTTGTATCTTTTCGGCCATCCTGCAAAAACACTGCCTCTTCCTGTTTTTCCCTCAGCAATCCTCCTGCAGTGCCTGTCAGGTTGCTGAGTAGGAAAGGGAGGTAAACCAGGGTGGGCCAAGGCATATCTGCTGCAGCCAAGGACACCAGGTTTCCTGTGGGTGTTGAGAGTAACAAAGTGGTGGCACTTGCATCTGTCCTACTCCCTTCTCACCCTTCTGTCAGTTTCATCAGATGGTTCAGCTGTTGCCTTCTGATCTTGCTCTTTTTTCCTTCTCTTCAAGACTGTCCTGGAGTGATGTTATGATAATCCTTTATCCCCTATCATTGGTTTATATGCTCAAAAAAATGTGGTTCTGTCGCTTTAACTGTGTTCAGCCGCAGAGAGAAATGCGGGTTGTTTTGAAAACTTTTTCCCCAAGCCTCGCACGGGGAAAGATTCTTCACTGGACAGAGACTGCGCGGGGGGACGGCTGTCGGAGTGGGCTCTGTTCTGGTTCTTTTTATTTTTCTTTTAGTTTTCTTTTTTTTCTTCGTTTGGACCCCTTTTCTTCGATGTGCTTTGTCGCCCGAAGACCCAAGAGAGCCAGAGGACAGCAGAGCTCTCAGGGAGCTCTGCCCAGCCCCCCAAAGGGGATGAGGAGGGGAGAAGTTATGTTGGAGGAAAAGGACATTTTTTTAATCAGGTTTAAAAACTATTTTCCCCCTTGGTTTTCCCCCTCCCCTGTGCCTTGCAGGGCACGCTCCGTGCTTTTGTTAAATAAATAGTTTTTTCTTCACTTCAATCTAAGAAATTCTGTTGTGGGTGGGGGAGGGGGTGTCAGAGCCCTTCGCTGTCAGAGAAGAGAGTTCTATCATTAATCCAGGACAAAGACGGATCCCGTGGGTAAAGTTCAGCACCTACTTTCAAGCAGAAACTTTTCTTGTGACAATATCTGTGATTATGGTACAGGGTTCAGAACACACTGTCACTGTTCATTTCATTGGCAGATAAAATGAAAAGCAGTTTAGTCCTAGACCCACAAATGTATGCAAATACCTAATACCTGTTTAATTTGCTTGAAGTCAGGTACTTAAGTGCCTTTTGGAGTCTGGATCCTGGTATTTGCTCTCTTCTGACTATGTGTGATTTTCTGTAATTGCATTACAGGGAAAGTGGAGTTTCAAGATCTTTAGACATCAGAATGAGACATTTTGTGGTTGGCTTTGAATGCTGATATGTTATACTAATGCAGAGACTTTTATTCCTATGATTAGGAATTTAGAGGTTTATTTGATAACTCCATAGTCTGAATATACACAATATAATCACAGACAGAGTAAACGAAATAAAGACTTTAACTGCCAATTTACTGGTAAGACTTTATTACCATAAAATTGATTAATGTTTACATTTAATGTGAGGTTTTGGTTCTTACTATTAAATTGGCTAGGGATGGTTTAAAGTTCTGATTAGCTCAATGAAAAATGTTAGTCAGTCTTGCCTCAGAAATCTGAAAAGGTAAACATTTATGTGATTCGATATGTGATTTTAATAACTAAACAGATCCCCACTGAGCTGCTGAGATAAGTTAAAGAGGATCAGATAAATGTTATAGGAACACCATCTTTTAATTTAATTTGGTCTTCACATTTTGAGGATACTAAGTTACTCAATTTTACATTAGTTATTTCGCAAGAGGCACTGATCCAATAACTACAGTCTCATGTTTTCACTGATTCTGTTGAATCACATGGCTACAGAGGAGTCTGGTGTCAGGATTATCAATGGCAACATGGTAAATAAATTGGTAATATGAGAGACATTTCAGTACAGGTATTAGGCAACATTGGTTTTATTAAATTAATCATCCTCCAGTTTCCCTGATTGGAGACTTCATATACTTCTCAAAAACAAAAAACTGGGAGATAAAACACATGCATCCTCTTTTCAGGCCACATTTCTCTCACTCTCATGCCTCCTATCTTTACACTTATCAGAATGGAAGATAGATTGATCTGGAGATGATTTTCTTTGTTTAGTCTTTCCACAATTTTAGATATTTCTAAGACTTTGAATAGATGCCTAATGTAGGCTTTAGAATTAACACACAGAAAAAGAGAATTAGTCAAGGACTGTCCCTGAAATTTAGGACAGTATATGCTAAATGAGTGAGGCTCAAATCTAGGGTAGATCACCTAAGAGATTCTAAGCATTCTGTGTCCAGTGTATGTAGTAGTGTATGACTTCAATATTCTGTTGACCCATTTGGATTAAATCTCTATCCATTTTTACTTGCAATTGCAGTGGGCTGAATGGGATTTTCCAGTTATCCTTTTCCTGTCTTTTGATCCAATTTGCGTATGTAGATATATACATGCCAGTCAAGATGGTATAAAAAGTTTCAGCAGCACGAAGCTTTTTCACTCCCAAGTAATCTGCATAGTGAGGCACAAGAAATAACTTTTGCCTTTTAGATCTGTGATAAAAGCATGTCATTAACTCTATTCAAGTTTAATTACAGGCAACTTTGGGGGAAATTGGGCTTGCATCCATTCCAGTGGGCATTTGGCCCAAAACCAGCCATCTGAATTAGTGAACAGACAGCAGCCACATTTCACAACAGAGACTTTTCTGCTCTCAACAGTTTAAGAAATACATTGAAAAGATGGTGTACTTTTTTTCTTTTACTCCATTGATTGGGATACTTTGAATTCCTCATGTCCTAATCATTTAATTTGATACATTAGGTGTATGGATGACTGTGCTGATATTCATGAAGTCAGTTTGGAGTATGATACTTAGTAATCACCTGTGGTTTAATTTGCTCACTTATGCTGACAAGAGGAGTATGGTGGGATGTCAAAACTGAGTGGACAAGACCTATATGAACGTGGTTATGAGTTTTCCAGGCATTTTCTAGAAAAAGGGAGTTCCTTGCTATATATGTAAATATCAAGCAGTGTAAAATAGTTGGAATAACACTGGAATGCCATAGTGAGATACAGAAGCCAAGGACAAAAGTCTGAGGTGGCTGGATGGGCTTAGAGCAGACAAAGCTGTATGGTTACAGGCTCTCTGGTTCTCTGAACCTGAACCCTTAGTAGAATTGTATCTTGGCACTACTCCTGAGGTCCCCATCACCTTGGGTTGCCCAGATTGGATAAGTGTTGAGGCAGCCATGTGGATGACCTGCTGTGATCATCTTGATATGCCTTTTCCAGTAGAAGTATCCCAGGAGCAGTAGGCTCTGTGGCTAGCTGAACCCTAACCTAACCCTAACAAGATCTTGGTGTCACTGTTGAGCTCCCAGTCTCCATGGGTGTCCTGGATTTGAAAGGTGTGAAGGCAGCAATGTTGGTGCCCTGAAATGATGCACTGGGCATATATTTTCCAGCCCCAGTTTCCTTGGGACTGTGGACTTTCTGTCTGTCTAAACCATAAACCTACCCATAAATAAGTCTGGGCTCTCTTCCCGAGTTCCCTGTCGCCAGTGGTATTCCAGATTAGAAAGGTGTGGATGCAGCAATATTGGTGTCCTTTGACATTTTTTTTGCATGTGTATTCCAGCCCTTCTGTCCCCAGTGGTGTAGGCTCAATGACTCTCTGAAAACTAACTAATCTGAATCATAATGGATTTATGACACTGCAGGCAAGGTCCCTATTTCTGTGAGTGGCCCAGACTGGAAAAATGTGGATGCAACATTGTTGGTGCCCTGCTGTGATTCTCATGGCATGCCTTTTCCAGTACTGATGTTGCAGTCCTTGGTGTTGCAGTTGAGTTCCCAGTGTCCATGGGTGTTCCAGATTTGAAAAGTGTTGGTGTCCTGAAATGATGCAGTGGGCACGTGTTTTCCAACCCCAGTGTGCCTGGGAATGTGCGCTTTCTGGCTGGCAGAACTGTTAGAGTTCAGTGAATATTTTTGAAGCACAAGGAATCCTTTCTAATATTCCTTGTTTCTGTAAATGCCAAATACACCATGTAATACCAGTGTCTATAGGTGGAAGACAGTCTTAAGCTGAAAATTTACTCTTCATAACATGGCTTTTAATGTGCAAGGTAGAATGAAATAATGTGAAAAGTAGACTCATTCTGAGTTCATTATATTGTGATGATGTATAAAGCTCTATTTAATGATGCGTAACTCATGAGCTAAGCTATTTAAAGTGGACTGATTTAGGTCAGGAAATGCTAGTGAGCTTAAAACTGAAAGAGAAAAAAACAAAGAAACAAACCCAAAAAAACCCCAAACAACTACCCAAAAAAAAAAACTAAAAAAAAAAACAAAAAAAAAAACCAACTAAAAAAAACCCCCAAACCACAGAGCTGTGGGCATCATAACAGCTGAGCTGATCTTTCCTTCTAGCCAGAAAAGCTCTCTAATCATGTATTTATGTTAGGGATGGTCTTGGGGCTGTCCCATAGGACTGACCACAGTGTGCAAGCACAGCTGTAGACGTGCTGTGAATGTATCAACTAAACGTGTTGGATGCTGCAGGTCTCTGTGTCCTGTAGGAAAGAAAATGCTAAGCATGCCAAGGAAATACCAAGGGAATGAAATGGGAGCTGAAAATCTGGAGTACCTATTGCCGTTAAGGAAATAAACTTTTTAGGCTTGTAAATAGAGATATAACAGGAGCCATTTGTAGTGTTTTTGGAATATTTTAAAATTATCACTAAACAGTGACCGTTTTTGATCACAATATAAAAATTTATGTGATTTTTAATAGTATTGTTTATACTGAAAACCTGCTATCAACTTTCTTACTTAAAAAAATTAGAATTTGAAAAGTGAATAAAAAAATCAGTATTACACTGTAAAGACATGTCTTCTGATTCTTGTCTTAAATTTTTGAAGATCTTGTCATACACCTGGTTTTGCATGTATGAGCTTGTATTCACTTCCCTTCTTCTTCTCCTTCATTAGGTAACAATTTTAATATGTCTCTGGCATAGGTTTTAAATTTTCATAATATCACATTCAAGTGCATTACACTTCCTTGATCAATAGAAATGAAATAGCAATCGTATTTTTTTTTTAGTTCTGAAGAATATTTCACAAAATGTGTGACTTATTACATATTCTTCTGTATCAATTTTTTTTTTTATTTTAGATATAATTGATCAACTCCTTGTCATACAGTATTGAAAGGGTCAAGCAGCTGACATTAGAATAGGAAACTGCAAATACAGCTTTGTGGAAAACACACACAAATATATCAAATTAAACAAATCAATACTTATTTCCTGAGATGGAAAGCAAGTGCTTGAGGTGCCATAAAATAAATGCCTGTAAAAATTGTTACAAGTTCCTATACAATTTAGGTCATTATCTGAATGTATTTTGGAGAGAAAAAAAGCAGTCACATATTATCCTAAGTTATAATTCTAGTATGCAGATACATACATGTCTATCTAATTAGTACATAGAATCACAGAATCGTTTGGGCTGAAAGAGACTTTAAAGGGCATCTAGTCCAACGCCCTGCATTGAGCAGGGACATCTTCCACTAGATCAGGTTGAGCTGAGCCTCACCTAATCTGACCTTCAAGGTTTCCAAGGATTGGGAATCTGCCAGCTCTCTGGGTAACCTGTTCTACTGTACCACCACCTTCATTGTGAAAAAACGTCTTGCTTATATCTGATATAAATTGACTCTCCTTTAGTTTAAAGTCATTACCTCCTGTCCTATTGCAACAGGTCCTGCTGAAAAGTTTGTGTTCATCTTTCTTGAAGGCTCCCCTCAGGTACTCGAAGGAATCTCTATAATGGCTGTTCAAGATCTTCAATCACAATTATAAATAAAGGGGAATAATACTGTTTTCTTATGGAAGACTTTCAAATACTGAAAGGCTTCTATAAGATCTCCCTGAAGTTCTTCTCCAGTTTGAACAACCCCAGCTGTCTCAACTGCTTTCGTGGCAGAAGTGCTGCATTCCCCTGATGATTACTCTAGTCCTCCTCTAGACACTCTTCAACAGCTCAATGTCCTTTCTGTGCTGAGGATTTTTTGCCAAATGCAGTATCCCAGGTGGATACTGCAGCTATCCTCCCCGGTGGAGGTCTCACAAAAACAGAGTACAGGGGCAGAATCCCCTCCCTTGAACTCCTAGTCCTGCTCCTTTTGTTGCAGCCTCGGATTAATTCATTCATCTTGCTTATTTATTTGCTTTACTTACAAGGTTTTCCTGAATCGTCACACTGAATGGTGAGGTTTGAAAAAACCCACATTTTAACTGAAGTGACTTCAGAAATGTCTGAGAAATATTTTTCGTATAGTCAGCAGTAGTAGCTGATGTTTACTAAATCAAGCATTTTAAGCCATGATGTATAAAATATGTAATTTAACAATGCTGATTTTCTAAATTATGGAATTCTAGCTTTTGTCTGCAGAAGACCTCAGAAATTTTAAAAATTCATAACTTTTTTTTCTTTGAAGGCAAAAAGACTTCAGAAGAGATGAATTTGGCTTGACAAGATAATTTCTAGAAATATTCTATTCTTCTAAAATGTTGAGGTTATGATTTCTTTTAATTAACTCTTATGATTTGTTTTCAGGATATCTAAAGGCAGAAATAAAAGAAAGTACAAATATTTGTAAGTTTTTTTTATTTCCAATTCTATAAAGATTAAAATAATATATTGTTATAGATTTTGAAGGGAAGGAAAATTTTTAAAATTGCTCACTTTTAAAAAGTGATTGAGGAAACTTACTTAACTGACTAAATTTTAAAATTTCACTTTTGTTTCATTTAAAATTTTCATGGAAGAATAAGGATATTGCTTTTTGTTCTAATTATTTGCAAACAATCACACACCTTAAAGTTTTAAATAAGAAAGATGGAATTCTCAAGCAAAACTTGCTAGGAGAAGACATTTGTACTTTAAGCAAAATTTTAATGTTCTAAATAATTTTTCAATACTTTCAGTATGACCTATTGAAGAAAGTGTTTAAGGGTATGATGCTTCTGTCTAGGAAATAAAGGACTTGGATATATTTCCTTGCTTATATAATTGTAGGGACAAGGATTTTAGAATACTGTATGTAGGTGGAGTGGATTTATACTGCAGATGGAGGATGCAATATAGGATAAAGCAGTTACAGCATTAGGCTTGTATAAACCAGACTCTTGCACAGCTGTTTCTGGGTTGGAACAGACAAATTTGATTTTAAGTCTCAGTTCAAGCTCAAGAGCTGTACTTTATATTTTTTCTGCCAGGTTAAGACTTGCTTGATTTAGAGACAGAATGTGGAGGAATCTCTGTAGGCAGAATCTTGGCAAGAGTCTCAGACAGACACCATGTAGGAAGGAAATAAAGGCCTGTATAAATACAGTCTGGCTGTAGAGGACTGAGGTTCATTAAAGAAAATAATTATGGAAAATATTTAAATTTTTTAAAATTTAATAATAAGGAAAATGAGAACAGACATTTTTGGAGTTTTCACTTCAGAGATAGAAACTGTAAAATATAGTTCCGAACTTGAGATATTAGAACCTTGGATCCTTATGTCAGTGTTCCATGATGCCAGAAGCGCTCTTACTTAATGCTCTTATTATGTCACAATTCACTGCCTTACTTTTTCAGGGTAGGATTGACTCATCTGAGTGCAGTGGAGCACAAAATGTAGTCTAACCAGGATCTTCAACTCATAGAGACAAGAGGAAGCATATGGCATCACTGAGCTGACAACAGCTGCTCATTGCATAATTTTTGTTTTTCAAGTTTCTGCAAAGGAATTTTTTTAAAAGCACATCTCATTTAGTGACCAGAATGACCTAACAGGTGGTACTTTCAGGTGGTCTCTTTTAGGAGACACAGGAACATATATTTGTTTTCTTTATCTTGTGATAACTTTTGGGAGGATATCTCAGAGGAATGTTTGGTCTACTTTATGAGACACTGTAGTTTTTGATCTCTCTTGAATCAGATTAGCGTAAAAGTAAACAAATGTGGGCAATTCCTCTTTAAGCCTGTTCCAAGAATTTACCATTCCAGTGGTTCACTTCTAGCATTAAGCAAGATATATAAACACTTTGATGGGTTGATTTCTTTTTAATTAAAGTTTAATTATCTGCCATTCAGTTGCTAGAGATGAAAGTACATATGTAAGGGTTTTAGGATGTTCATACACAAAGGTTTGAGGAAAGAGTATGCTCATGTAGCCCTTAAGGGAAAACACTCAAAGAGCTGGAAAGCAATCTGTAGAAGCAGAAAAATAGGCAGTGGTGGCCAGTCTGAGGATGCAAAGGGAACACTAAAGACAAAACCAAAGAGCAAATAGTTGATGTTTTGAGGGCAGAACAAGAAACATAAAAGTAATGCTGTGTTGCTGTGGACAGGAGTAGAATGCCTTCCAGAAAAAAAGAATATTTTTGAGCTAGCAGAAGAAAAAATTATTTTGACTGCTATCTTTTAAATGAAATATTTGAAAGCAGTACAAGAAAGCAGAAGAAGAAACTAAGAATATGACAGGGATGAAGCTGTCCTTACTGTTAGCCCCTTTATTTTTTGCTTTACTTATTTTTTCCAGACTTGTGAAGGAATAGCCAACATATTTGACCAAGTTCTTCTTATTTAGGGGAAGAAACAGTAAGACATTCTTGAAAAAAGGACAAGTTTTTTTATGCTAAAAGAGATTACTGAGATCTTACTGGCTGGGAAACATAACTTTATGACTTTGTAAACTAAGATGATAAATATTAAAAGAGTTGAAACAACAGCATGCATCTGAAAGTAAACAGAAAGCAGTGGAAAAGTAGAGAGAAAAAGTATTGTTTTTCTGCATTGTAAATACAACCATGTTCAATAATAGGTTATGAATACAGTGCGCTGACCAGGAGAATGTAGCATGAATATTTTGACATATTTATGATCTGTTTTCAAATTTAAAATAAACCAAGATTTAAGTGATATAAATGACTTTTAGTAATTATGACTGTTAGAAACTGCATTGTAATCAGTTTAAGAGGAAAAAAGTCTGCATCGACTGTTAACTGCAGAACAGTTGTTAGCAAGGCGTGCAGATTCAAAGTCTGCAGATAAAGTATTTTCAATAATGATAGAGGAATTATAAAAAATAAGAGTGGAAAAGTCCTAAGTTAAAGTATCATAATATTCAAAATGGAACAGAAATAACGTTCTGATATTACATGGCTCAGACCAGCACCATAGACCTTCCTGGATAATCTAGGCATCCTGGGAACATGGCAGATGGCCAGAGCTGACCAGTCCTGCTTTATAATCCAGTATAGCACAAAAAGTTATAGCACTCCTATTCCAAAGTAAGCCTTTTGATACAAATCTTTGTTCTCTGATGCATACAGTAATACACAGAATAAATGAGTCATGAGAGAGGGCAGGTTGGCTAGGAAAGCCCAAGTGGTACCTGTGACAGAAAACAGCTACTCTCTACAAATATATCCTCTGCATAAAGAAGGAGGAAGGAAAATTACTGGGCTAGATAGCAGACAGTTCTGGCATAGGATAAAATTCATTTACTGACTCTGGAAAACTCACCTTGAGCACATGGATACCATTGGAGGACTTTGAATTATGTGAAGCATTGGGGAAGCAAGAATCACAACTAACTTTTGCAGGATACTTTCTTGCCATGGAAAGACAGCAGGCTTAATTATGTCCTCTAAATCTATACTAATTTTTCCTAAAAATTCCTGAGCAAATCTTATACTGAGATAGCTTGTAATTTCATTTCATTTCCTTCTGTTCCTACTCCTAAAATCCCATTGTCAGTCTCTGCCTTTTCCATAATGCTTTATTTATAACCCATTTCAGGAAGACACTGCTTTTGTAACAAAGAGAAATATTACTCAGGAGTCAGATTTGGACCTCAATGAAGAGCAATAAAAATTGTCTATAGAAAAAGGAAGGAGAAGACAGAGTTGTATTAGACATTGCAGCACAGATCATCAAATGCCGAAGAAATCAGTAATATGATTTTGAGAACTATAGGGTTGACCCTGGATGGATGCCAGACACCCACCAAAGCCTCTCCATCATTCTACTACACAGCTGTACAGGGAAGAGAATATATTGTGAAGGGTTTGTGAGTCAAGGGCAGAGAGAGATCATTTGCCAAATACTGCCAGAGGCAAAACAAACTCAAATTAGAGATATTAATTGAGTTTATTACTAAAAAGATCATAGCAATATAATTAGAAGTAAAATAAGACCACAAAAAGGCCTTTCCCTCACCCCACCTTGCTTCCCAGCTCTACCTCCTACCACTCAGTGGTGCAGGGAGATGGGGAATGGGGGTTATGGTCAGTTCATCACACATTGTTTCTGCCATTGCTCAGGGAGAGGAGTCCTTCCCCTGCTCCAGTGTGGGATCCCTCTCTCGGGAGGGATAGTTACCCACAAATTTTTCCATGTGAGTCCATCCCACAGGCAACACTTCTTGACAAACTGCTGCAACATGGGTCACTCTTCATGGGGTGCAGTCCTTCAAGAACAGGCTACTCCAGTGTGGTTACCCACTGGGTTGCAAGTCCTACCAGGAAAACTGCTCCAGTATGAATTTCTCTCTCCACATATCACAGGCCTCTGCCAGGACCCTCCTCCACCATGGGTTCACAGCCTCTTCTCAGACATCCACTTATTCCAGTGTGGGTCTCCTCCATGGGCTGCAGGTGGATCTCAACATCCCTGTAGTCCTCCATGGGCTGCATGGGGACAATATCCTGCACCGTGCTCTTCACCAAGTGCTGTCAAAGAATCTCAGCTTGGGCACCTGGAGCACCTCCTCCCCCTCCTTCTCCACTGACCTTGGTGTCTGCAGAGCTGTTCATCTCACGTTCTCACTCTCCTCTTCTCTGGCCACAAGTACATCTTCAAATACATCTTCACAATACCTTTTTACTTTCTTCTTAAATATGTTATCACAGAGGCATTGCCATCATTTTTGATTGACCTGGCCTTGGCCAGTGGCATGTCCATCTTGGAGCAGGCTGGCATTGGCTCTGCTGGACATGGCTCTGCTGGACATGGAGGAGGCTTCTGGCAGCTTCTCACAGAAGCCCCCACTGTAGCCCCTGGCTACCAAAACCTGGCCATTCAAATCCAATACGAGAATAAATAGGATTTGTTGCTTTAGAAAGGGCTAGAGAATAAAACTCTAATTTAGGGAATTTAGGGGGAAACCCAGAGATTTGGTGACTAAATTTCAGCTGTCCTATTTGCAGCTCATCTTTGAAAGAAGTTTTTAGATTAAGTCAAATGATGCCATTCCTTTCAGAAGAAGATTATTTACTTTAGAGTTTCTCT
This sequence comes from Grantiella picta, assembly GCA_013397955.1. Taxonomy (NCBI): domain Eukaryota; kingdom Metazoa; phylum Chordata; class Aves; order Passeriformes; family Meliphagidae; genus Grantiella; species Grantiella picta. Next base: position 167,587 of record VZRM01008933.1, on the reverse strand, counting down.
CTAGATCAGTTTGAAACTGTTGTTATCCTGTTGATGCTATCATTTGCCTAGTGTGTGTGCAGAAATATTGCCCTATTTGATTTCAGAAAATTTGGTCAGTGAACTAAAGTTATGACACTTGTCTAAACAAAGCAACTGTCAGCTCATATCACAAGCTCCTTCTAAATAAAGAGCTGCACTGCTCCAAAATTTGTTTTTCTTTAATGAATCCAAGCCTTTCCACTGTCATTACTCATTTCTAAAAACAGTGGAAAATGCAATACATTACTCAACTGTGACCTAGCATGTCCTAAGGTGCATATTTTATTGATGTAAATAAATGAGATTCTCGTCTACCCAAATGTTGGTGTTTTGATTTAATAGAAACAGTGTTTACCTTAAAAGTTGTCATTAATGCAATGATTATTTTCCCTGGAGGCTCTGACGATAATCTGGAGGACAACTGCTAGAAGCCTGCTTAGTATCTGCAGATTCAAGGGGCAATTAAACTATTTGATTATGGAGTAAAAGGAGAAAACAGTTAAAATATTTGCTGCTTTCTGTGATTTACTCAATATATATTTTTCCTTGCATTGAAAGAAAGAGGTTTGAAAGTGCAGTAGTTTCATGCTTGCATAAATGCAAAACTCTTTAGATAAAATATCAGTGTTAAACTCCATTATTACTAGGTATGAAATGAAAATGAACCAGACACTGGGAATTTGCTATTATTTCAAATTAAAATCAACTAAAAATGCATATTTTACAGTTCTCAGAGCGAGAAGAACTGTTGTAGATGTTTTCTTGTGCTTTTGATGTCAGCTGTCCCGCTAGTTTTCTTCCTGGATATCAATCTTGAAAACCAGTACACATATACATTTTATTTCCCTTCTTTCTGCCTTTAGGTCATATCCAGTTTTATCAAAAGGAATTCATTTTATAAAGGTCACTGACTTAATGAAATAGTTTTCAATGTTTATGCCCATACCTCCCTTTGAAAAATAGATTTACCTTAACTAGGTATTCATCAGTACAAATTAACTGGAAATATTAAATGCCATATCCTTGCACGAGAAAAAGAAATTAAAAACGTGCTGTTATTGCTCTGGGGGAAAGAAAAAGAAAGAAAAAAAAAAGAGGCAATATGCTGAATCAATGAGAAGAAAAAACTAAAATCTTTTTTGGGTTGGATATCCAAGGAGCCTAGTTTACTCCTAGTAGTTGTTGGCTGACTCCTTTGGTTGTTGGAAGATAAACAGGTAAGATAGGTTTTGACAAAAGGTCAATTTCCCTTTAAAATATATATGCCAAATATATTTTAAAGATAATAATACTGGAGAAATTGAGGTAAATGAAAGAATAAAAATGGTCACACCACTATCAGTTTTCCCCCATCTTGGAAAGAATTCTGGGGGACACTGGGCTTCTTGCAAAGACATAAAGTAGGAGACAAAAAGGAGTTGATTTCTGAAATTACCCATTCAGAAGTTGAAATTAGTTATTATAAGGTTACAGTTGTTTCAATGTTTTTGAGAATTTAGATAGGAAATAAACACATAGACCATTTAAGCTGGCTGGCATGGAGAAATCAAATGAGATCAAAAGTGCAAAAATCCTAGAGTTTCTGCTTCAAAGACCCTCTCAGTATTGAAGTACAGAGAGGAAATATAATCTTGATGGTTAAAGTACACATCAGAGCCAGCACAGAACCATAAATTCCAGGACAACCAAATTTTTTGTTGTATAGTTTGCATTTAATTCTTCATATGGAATTAGCTTTTTGTGTACCTCACATATTTGCAGTAAAATTAATTATCTCTGCTTGTACAAAGTATGGTTAGTGATCTTTACGACAAGAGATCAGATTCCAGTACTCTTCAATGAGGTTATTTTAGATATTCCATGCATGAAAGTTTAATATGAAATGCACTTAATTTAAGATATCTTGTATTACATGAATTTTTTGATTTAGCAGAGTGATACCAAATATACAAAGAGCATAATATAAATTTAAGTTGCACTTAATAAAATACACTAATTGCAATATACAATTCAATCTCAACACCAATGTGATTCACAGAATGATTGAAGTTGGAAGGGACCTCAGGAGGTCATCTGGTCTGAGCTCCTGCTTGAGCATAGACACCTAGAGGCAGATGCCCAGGACCATGGCCAGGCAGCTTTTGAATTTTTCAAAAAATGGAGAAGCCATAACTTCTCTGGCAACCTGTGCCAGTGCTTAGTCACCCTTACATAAGTATTTCCACATGTTCAGGACAAAGCTCCTGTGTTTCAGTTTGTGCCTCTTGTACTCTTCCTGGGCATCAATGAAAAGAATCTATCTCTGTCCTCTCTGCAACTGCCTTTCAGTTTTTTATACACATTAATAAGATCCCTTTTGAGCTTTTTCTTCTCTAGGCTAAGCAGTCCCAACTCTCTCCATCACCAGGTGAGACTGACTGACAGATAATTCCCTGGGATCTTCTTCGTGCCCTTCTTTAAAATATGAGTTGCTTTCCTCCAGTCTTTGAGCACTTCCTCCTGTTGCCATGTTCCATCAAAAGTTATGGAGAATGGCCTGGCAATGACATCTGTCAGCTCCTTCATCACTCGTGGGAGCATCCCATCAGGGCCCATGGACTTCCCAGGCAAGCAGTGACCGGACAAGAGGACACTGTCTTAAGCTGCACCAGGGGAATTTTAGGCTGAACATCAGGAAAAAAAATCTTTGCAGAAAGTAATTGGGCACTGGGATGGGCTGCCCAGGGAGGTGGTGGAGTCACTGTCCCTAGAGGTGTTTAAAAAAAGAATGGATGTGGCACTTTATGCCATGGTATAGTTGATAAGGTGGTGTTAAGTCATAAGTTGGACTCAACGATCTCAAAGGTCTTTTCAAACCTAGCTAATTCCATGATTCTGGGATTTTGTGACTCATTTATGTCCATTCCTGAACTACAACAATCACCTTTGCCTATGTTTATTGACCCTTCTTCCATTTTCGGGGGGTTATTTGTCAGTCACAAAAGAAGGAAGCAGTTTCTATAAATTTGTAATATAGAAAGAAATCTTTGTTACATTACATATTAAAAATTGCCAGATTATATACATTCAGAAAAATAAATTGAAATTGCCAATAAATGTTCCAACTTTATACTCCTGGAGTAAAAGCTGATTCTCTTATTTGAAAAGTCTTTATTTCGCTAGTTTGATTATAGTATGAAGAATTAGTTACCACAGTAACAGAACAAGACAGCAGATATTTCTGCTGACTTTTACTAAAATGTGAAACCATTGCTATTGCACAGCAGTTGCTGAGATATAAAACACATCTAATTGGCAGGTGATACAAACAAGTTTAGAACTAAAAAGTTTATGATATAAGTCAGCTGTGTAGTTTAAGTGAGAGAAACCCATGGAAAATATATATAGAGATAAGCTACTTATTTAATTAAACCCTCATCACAAAAAAACCCCAACCAACCAACCAACCAACCAACCAACCAACCAACCAACCAAATGAAAAAGGAAAAAGACACAGCACAACCCCAAAAACCTCCAAAGTCAAACCAAAAAACAAAAAAATATCCAGAACAAATAAGCTTAATCTATACTCAAGTTGAGAAATCAGTTCCTATGCATGTAGGGTGTGATCACAGCTTTAAGTAGGGAGATAACTGAGCAGGAGATGTGCCATTCTGTGGCATTCATTTTGCATAAATTTACTAGATCTCCTTAGATGGTTTTAATTGTTTTGACCCTAGGTCAAGAAAGTGGAACTAGATAATTGGTCTGTGCTCATTTACAGTTTGATTAGTCTACTGCCATACAGCTGTGCATCACCATAGATGTTGAGATTTCTAACTGCTCCAATGGGTAGTATTAAGAGAAACTAAGCAAAGTAAAGTAATCTCTTGCCCTTCTATTACTGCTCATCCTAGAAAATTAAGCATAATCTGACCTCAAGATAATTAAGTAAAGGGATTTAAGTGTATCATATACTTTGAGTCATTATCTCTTTTAAATATTATTTTTACACCTGACTTCAGGATAATTACCATGGTCAATTCACCATGGTACAGAAGCAGACACAAGTCTAAATTGATTTGGGTGTAGAAAAATTATCTTCCTGCAGGAGACTGAGGACTGCTATCTTTATGTTTTTGCCAGAAATATTGTCATATTGTTTTTGATAAACTTATGTTTTTGCCAGCAAAATTGTCATGTTGTCCACTCCACTTTGCACAGTAAAATTTCTGCTTTCACACGGCCATACTGCTACCATTATTATGGAACAAACATATTGACCTAAGTCTCACTTTTGGCTTTGACAGCACCAACTCAAATAATCTTTGTTCATTTAACTCATGCCTAAAATAATTGGTTTGGGGATGTCTAAACAGTAACTGAAATACATCAAGATTGGCTGCGAAGGCTGCTAAAGGATTTTGTTAAAGTTAGGGTTGGTTAATCAGTCTTTTGCCAAAACAAGCTTAAAATTCTATTGGAGTTTTCTTCTTACAATATTGTGGTTATAAATTGATATAATGTATTTGATTCTTCCTTATAAATTACTGTAACTATTTTGTATTTCTAACTAAATTCTGCTTTACAGAACATTTATTACTCTAGAGCAAAATTTAAACCATTTCCAGATCAAAAAGATCAGAAAAGGTTTACTTAATAGCAAAACAAATCTATGTTTTCTTAGACATATCTAACTATCTAGTGTAAATAGAAAGTAAATAAATCATTATTCTGTAGAAGTATTTTTTTCCTTTACATAATTCTCTGTCTGTTCATAACCTGTATAATACACTCTAATTCTAGAAAGATGTTTACATGTGTTTAACTTTATGCACCTGCATGACTAACATAATTTGAACTCCTGTGTTTAGAGTAAAAGAAGTGCAAAAATACTCTAAGCTTCAGTTTAATAAAAGATGTGTGAAAGTAACACCCTCCTGGCTGAAACAAAATTGGAGACTTTTGAAAAATAAGCAAGTGGATGAAAAATTGCATAGCTAGATAAAGATTGATTGACTGATTTAAGTTTTCAAAAATTCAAATTAAAGAAAAAAGTTTAACAAACCTCTGCTTTAGAGGGATTATGGTATACTGATGCTTATTTCTAATTCCCTTAGACTAGTATAGACATATGTATCACACAGAGTTATTTTTCTTACCTTAAAATTATAAAAGATACATTCAGAAACACATTTATCACGTAATTTTGCCCTCTTATTGCCTTTAATATAAGAATCATGTTTGGTTCTCACCTTGTGACCATGAATGCATTGGTAAAGCAGGCTATATAGTATCACCTTAGTAGCTCCAGAAAATTTTGTGATTTCCAGCTGCTAGTCCAGGACAGAAAAAATACTTTCAAGATTTTTCATCATATGTCAGAGTCTGGTGCAGATGTCTCAGATATTTGAAAGTCTCAGATGGAACTGGCTGCCTCTGTTTAGGCTCTTGAAATCTCACCTGACAAATTGCAGCAGATGAAATCTTAGCTGCAGTGTGTGAGCTCAGGATTTGCACTGTATGACTAAATTTCCCTAACCAATTACAGTTTGCAAGATTTCAGATGGGAAGAAAGGGGTCCAATTTTTCACAGAGGCAGGAAAAGGACTTGTAATAATGAGAAACAAGACAGCATATGAGATTTTGGTCCAGGTGATAGGAAAGAATAAAAGATTCTGGGGCAGGAGCCAAAAATCATCAACTGGTTATTAATATTGTTAGATATGGAATTTAACACAAATGTACCTATATCTTCTCCAAATGTTATAATTAGGAATGAATTAGCAAGATCTTTAGCAGGGAAGACAAAAACTTGGCATAGGAAGAGAATAAGATGGAAACTAAAAACCTCTTATTTTCTTTTATCTGCTTTCCAAAAATATAATTTTAATGTTGAGGGGGTTTTTGTTTGGTTTTGTGTTGTTGGTTTGGGTTTTTTTTTCTTTTTAAATTTTTATTTTGTTTTATTTTCTACCTTGATTTTTCCTACATTGCTAAATCCCATTTTTAAAATATGTATATTGAGATAATAGTCCATATGTTATACCTGCACTGTTCATATTTTATATATTTGAGCTCTAAGAATTATTTTACTAAAGATTCTAGTATTTCCTGTGTCTCAACGGTGTGTTTTGTACAGAGTTCTTGCCCAGAGGAGTCTAGAGTCTAGTTGGGCTTAGACAAAACAATTTGAAGATCAAAGTAAAAGACCTAATTGTAGCAGAAGCCTGGGGATCTGGAAGAATTTGCCTGCATCAGTAATGCAAATGCCTAGGGGCTGATTTAAAGACAAGAAAAGAAAAGGTTTATGAAAAGGTAGATATAGTTTACTCTACAAGAAAAAAAAGACAAAGGGTAAAAAAAGCATGTTAAAATGTGCCAGCCCTACTGATTATTTCACGTTAGCAAAAAGCACTTTGATTCACAACTGTCTCCCATCAGGTTAATGCATGCTTGTTGAATTTTCACCATTACATTTTCCATCATGTGTGGAAAAGCACTTCTTTATTCTTCAGTTATTCTTTGAAATCTCTTTAAAAGGTTTATAGAAACCTTGACCACCTGTAGATAGAGGTGTGATAATGATTAATGTAGTGCTCCATGGTCTCTGTACTGCCTGTAACATTCTTGCTATGATCATGTGGTCTGCACATCTGGTTTCAGGAGCTATTGGTTGGCTCTGCCTCTTTAAGCCAACTATTTGTCATCTTAAAAAAAAAAAGTAAGTTTATTAATTCATGACATGGTCTATCAATTTTTCTAACCCACAAAGAACCAGTAATAATAATGGAAATAGAAACTAAGAGCAAAATATTTTGGTTGTATAATTTTTCCCAGAAAAGAAAGTAACAGATAGTATTAAAATAAATAAAAAACCTAATAATAATAGAAAATCAAAAGAATGAAGCTGATTATTTTGCTAAAAGACAAGCGGAGGATTTTTTTTTTAAGAACAGAAGTACAATTTAAAAATGGAAATAACATTTCACAGATGTTTTTATCAATATTATATTCTAAAGCAGAGAACTCAGGCATGATCTTGAATAACTAGATGTCATCCTAGTGATACAACAATAATTTTTGATATATTCCTATTTTTAGATATGTTCCTATAATTGTTCCTAGAAACAATTTTTTCAGAATTAAAAATACTATACATTTTTTTTCCCAATGTGTAAAAAATTTCTGAAGCAAAGATGAGTCACTGTAGCACAAATTTTCTTTCATGAGACTGAAAAAAAGAAAAAGAAAAAGAAAAGGAAGGGAAGGGAAGGGAAAGGATTCTATATCTGTACAAGTAATATATAGGAAACAATAGGTAAAGAAATAGGGTGAGGGGTTTTTTTTAGTAGTAACTGAAGTAAATGCAGTAAGTGATGTTTGTTCCTGTGTCTTTTCTTGCTGTTACCTGTAACATCATTCAGATTAGATTACTCTAAACCATGCTTAATAAAATAAAAATTGAATCTGACAAAATGGGGTACATGGGGGTGGACATTATTATCTCTACTTCTACACATCACTTTTGGGCTAGACATGTGATAGCAATTTAAGAAGCAGGAAAACATCAAGAATTCAATTTTACACATTGTAATTCGTTTTTCAGTGCAGGGAAGTAATTTGCTTGAGATCAGTTTCTAATCCAATATACAAATGGCAAGCCAAATGCAGGTCTCTCGACCTTCCTCTATGGGGGTATGATCACATATCTTGGATTATTAGCTAGACTGCAAAATCATCCTGTGCCAATTAGTGTCTTTAAAGGGCTGATCTGTCTTCTGATTACTGTTTGGGAAAAGATCATGCCAGGAGGTTTTGTGTAATTGACCAAAGTAAATCTATATACAAGGAGATGCATAAGATGCCTTGCATTTTACCACCATTGTTTAATGACTGCATTCTCTGAAAAGACTTACAGAACAGTCCACTGTTCAAGATGGCTTCCACATGAAACTACAGCAATGGAATCCTAGTCGATTTTCAAAATGACCTTACAAAAACACTCATGCAGGTTAAACATGCCCTCACACAAATTCAGTATATAGAAATTAATTTGTGTTGTGTAACAGAGAGGTCATAATGCAAATTTTCAAGGTTTTCTAGCCATTACATATACATGCTGAGGTATAGCTATACTATACATATACCTGAAGTGTCTCAGGTACCAGCTGAAGGACCTGTATTCCAGCAAAGTCAGCATATTTGAATAGAGACTTTCAGATCACTGTGGACATATTAATCCTTTGTGCTGGGAAACCAGTGCTGCCAAGAGATAACTGAACAGCTTAATTTGTCCTTTGTAGTTGATAAAACAGTTAAAAAACAGTGGTTCTAAGACTTTCACACATTATCCAAAAACAATTCTGGATCAAACTAGTAGTAAAATTGTCATTTAAAGGCAGTAGATTTAAACAAAGATTTGGCCTCTTCTCCCAGGCAAAGACAAGAGGAATTGGGCTGAAGCTGTGGCAGGGAAGGTTCAGGTTGGTTATGGGAACAGTCTGCCCAAAAAAATGGTAGACTCACCATCCCTGGAAGTGTTCAAGAAACAACTGGATGTGGCACTTAGTGCTGTGGTCCAGTTTAAGGTGTTATTCAGTCAAAGGTTGGGCTCGATGGTCTTGGAGATTTTTCCAGCCTTAATGATTTTATGATTCTATTTTATGGTTATTGGCAATGTGTCTAACAAGTCACTTGAATGAAATTCTCCTTTCAATAATACCACTGCAATTCTGATTCTACTGACATCAGCCCAACTGACTCATGCCAGAACTGACTGTTAGGCTCACACCTTGTTAAAAATCTGTTTACACCTTTTATGTATTACCATGAAATTGCCACTAGAAATCTGACATAGTGTAAATTATAAACTGTAATGTCAGAAAAGAGAAGCACAACAGTTAAAGCATCTAAAAAAAGGCAGTGTGACTATTTGAATGTTAGAGAGCTATTCTTAATTTAATTGTACTTCCCTGTAAAAGATCAGTATGTACCTGATCAATGTTGAATCCATTGTACTAGTGTCAGTGAGGAAGTCAAAGTCTGCAGCTTATGAAGCCTAAGTGAATGCAATTGTGGTTAATTATGCCCCTTTTCTGAGTCTTTCAGCAGAATTTTGTGGTATTTTTGTTTTGTCTAATGCACAAGGTATAAAGTGCCATTGTGTTTATGTTTCCTTTCAAGTGCTGCTTTAGGCAGGAAAAAGGATTTTTTTTTGCCTTTGCACATACTGCTTGCTTATATTGATGATAACCAAGCCACCCATGTTCTCAACCCTTGCTCTTCTCTCAGTTGTCACATCGCACGATTATTCAAGGGCCCAGAAAATCCACTGTCATGTGTTATACAAAAGAAATGTTAATGGGGAAACCCACAGATTTTAAAGTAACTTCATGTCTGTTTGGAAAATGGGATTAGTTCAGAACTGCACTTTTGAATTCTGCAGTTGGCTTCTCTGGGCTATGAGGACAGGAAAAAGCTGCAGAAGAGCAGTGCTAGCAACCTCTTCTATTTTTACCTGCAGTCAATAGAACATATGACCTTTCTTTTTAAGAAAATGCCATTTTTGTGACGTGCTCCAGCTACTATCACACATCTCCAAGGTGAATGCAGTCCCTCACAGAGTTAGATTATGCTCTGAAAATAGTAGCTCCTTAAAATAAAATATCCTTCATGGTTGGGCAGTATTTTCTTACCTGACAGGGAGGCTACATACCGTTGTTTTTAACTTACAGACATAAAATGAGGAATCTACTATAGCAGAACTCATGGTATGTGTGAATCTGGTTAGCAGAATCACTTTTCTCTCTTATTTTTGCACTCAGGATGAAAAGTGAAATGTGAGCTAATAAAACCTAGTGGTAGCTCAGCTGGAAATTCTGAGGGCTGATTTAGGTCAGGAATCAGGATTCATCACTTGAGAGTTTGCAGTTCAGCAGAGTCTGAAGTTTTGATTCAGATACAGATTTAGCCAAGTTTATGTGCTGCTTTGGTAAATGTATAATAGATGAAGAAACTTAGTAATGGATGTGTGATTTATTTGTTTTTTGGGGTTTTTTTGTTATTTGTCTACTCTTATGGTTGTGTATGGAACTTTAGAAATAGAAGATACACCTAAAGTGTATGCATTTCACTTGGACATATTACCAAAAGAAAAAGTCATAAAATAATATCATGCTGTATGGGTTGGCTCTCTTATAATTTTTATTCATCTTTTCTTCTAGTTCCAGAGAATTTGGGTTTTATACTTATGTTGTCATATTGTGAAGCATTTTCACAGTGGTATAGCATTATAAGCTGTTGCTGTGTGCTTCCTGTCCCTGACCCCGCCCCCCTGACCCCTTCTGACTGGATGTGAGTCAGGACTGCACCCCCTCCCTAGAGATAAAAACTGCAGTAAGCCCTAGAACAGGTCTCTGGTTCCAGGCTCGTATGGAACTTGCACCCTCCCTTGTATTCCCACCCCCCCTCCTCAGTCTCCCCATCCCTCCCCTGTTTTCCACAATAAAAGCACCATGGAGACCTGGAACGAAACAGCTGCCTTTCTGAACCTGCGACGCTTCTACAAGGACCGCGTCTGACCAGTCTCACACCTCGAGGCCACAGTGAAACCATCCTGCGTGTTCCGGTTCTGGGGCAGCTCTCCCCCCTGCGGCAGGGGAGCGCTGCCCCACTGTTCTGCACTGCAGCAATAAGTTACATTCCAGATGTGGTGAGGAATGTTATTAAGAAAATGATGTTTTGGTGGAGCAAGTAAATAAGAAGTGTAGATTTAGTGACCTCAACTAAAGAAGCTTCTCATTTCACTGGAATTCCCAACCATTTTTCTCTACTGATCCCCTCTAATCCTCCACCCCAATACCAGACACTCCCTTTTGGATTTATCAAGAGACAATACATAGGTATCTCCAGAGACAGACTGTGGACACACTAGTAGGAAACAGCTTAAGTCATTATGAAACGGTGGTGGGGGAGGAGAAAAATAAACAACAAAACCCCAGAAGATAGACATAATTCTTTCCATCAGTATATTCCAAAATAATTTACAAGGAGACAAATGGGGAAACTGATGAAGAGCAACAACTACTGCCAACCACTTTTTCTGTAGTTTGGTCTGTTGCTCCCTTTCATAGTTCACAAGTACTTCATTAGGAGTAGAAAATGAAGGAAAACCAGAATTGAAAACCTAGACAAACACCTGAAGAATGAAAGAGAAAAGGAGATCCCAGGGGGAAAACTGTGACTCCAGATATTTACAGTGAACTCCTATAAACGGTGTAGCAATCACTTAGGCCAGTGCAACTGTTCTTAACCATGCAGAAGAAACAGGAAAGTAAGTGGGAAATAAAAATTTCCATAACATGGAAAAAATGTAAAAGTGTATTCGTCATGACCAAAGAACTAGTAAAATCTCAGGGAAGAAAAATAAGGAAAAACATCTGAAATGAAAATAACATCAAAGTTTACCATAAAAGAGACAAAAAATTATTTAATTTGTCTTCATTTCTTTCCTGAAAATGACAAATTTAATTATCTTTTTAATTAGCTTTAGAAGGGATTTTTGTTCTATCATTACTTGGCTCATTACTTGTAGGTTTTGTCATTAGCAGGCAAGGAAGAGTTAGAGTAGAAGGGAAACTTTGTTAATAGCTAAGCATGCCAATTTCCTAAAAATCATAAACATAGTGTTTATATGCTTTGAATCCTGAGAACAGTTGGTGCCTTCCAGCCCTGCTGACTGGAAAGGAGGAACTGACTGCTTAGGATTCCCTTTTGACTTCAGTGGACAGCAAGATACAGTGAGCCTAACAACATTCAATTCATCGCAGAGAAACCAAAGACAAACAGATCCCCTTAAAACTATGGTAGCATTGAAAGGTTCTCCAAGTAATGTAACTTCTCTTATGAATTAGGACAGAAGAACCACTCCCAATTAACAAAAAAAGTGTCAGGTTGGTGGCATATAAAGCTAAAACCTCTCATAAAGACACTGTATCTGTATTGTAAACCATAAAAAGCTACTAGTCATGATGCTGTCAAAAGCCTGAAAAGTTACTGTTAAAAGGTTTTCCTCAATAGCATAATAAAAAACAATGGAATGTGAAAAATCAAGGATTACACAATCCTTTCTATAATAGATTACTTGGTTTGCACTGGTATCTTTTTCTTCTGGGCAAGACAGAAACAGTTTTGGTTTTCCTCTGTGAAATAATCTAAAATATTATATTAATTATTCTGAGGCTATTATGTATCTCTTCAGAATAACAGATGGTAGTACTCAGACTTTATTTCATTTTCTTCAAGTGGATTTTTGTCTGCTGCCAACCAAGGTTTCCCAGCGTATATATTTCATAACTGCCATCCTGCATAATGAAATAAAACAAAACAAAATAATAAAATAAAATAATAATAATTAAAAGAAAAAAATCAAACCCCAAGTCTTTCACATATGCTAAAAAGATATTTAAAACTGAAAAATATTTCAAAACAATAGTTTTCTTTAGTTTTGGAATAGTAATTGATGCCATATAAATTCTTATTGTCTCTGCTTTAAGATATAGCTTAACTTAGTGGAAAAAGGACTGTGAAAAAAGGAATCTATCTTAGATTAATTACTCCAACTAAGAGTAAACTAGGTGGTTTGCCTATGTGTAGCAAATTAGCCATGAAAGCAAAAAGCTCCTTTCAGGCTAATGTTCTTTGCTTCTTGCTAGCCCTGTAAAATACAGGATCCTGGGACAAGGAACCATTTAACACCTCTGTGTTTGTGCAGAACAGGAGTTTGGCTGAGGATTGGTGTTAAGAGAGTGCAAATAAGAAATCCCACAGCTATTACTATTTGTTGTATTTACTCTGCGAACACTGAACGTAGTTGGTGCCATTAACTCAGAACTTGTAAGAATACAAACAAGGTTTAATTTTGCTGCCAGAAAGTTGAAAAATGAGAGATTGAGTGCTGGAGAGAAAGTGACCTGGGAAAATGATTATTTTGACTTCTGTTGGACTGTGGACACAGCAAAACTGCTGTATGTTAGCATGCCTCCAAAAATATCAATAATCCAAAGTCTCTTCTTTGATGGTACAGAACTTTGCACACATCTGATATAAGGCTAGGAAGGTGGGGAGTAAAAGGACCATTGTTTTCTTGGTGTCTTTAGGCATCTGCTTTTTCAATAATTTCCTACTGTGCCTGCTGTCATATCAGACCTGACTGATCAACCAGGTGTCTGTGGATAGTAAAGAAAAGAAATGTAATAGGAAAATTGGCAGTGTCTCTGGCTTCCCTCTAAAGATAGACTGCAAGAAGTCTATTAAATGCGCAAAACTGCTTATTGCTTTTTCAGCAATCAGCCTAAATGTCTGGAGTGTGGCAAAGAACAGGTTGAAGAAACTGCACTAGTTTCTTAGATCAGCTAAATATAGGGACTTTGTAAATAATTGTTGTTCACCCGATGCTTAGAATCTTTCTAAAGCAAATTGAGAATTTACTACGTTAGCTTTTCTTTTCAGTTTAATTGAAAGCTTTTACAACTTTCAGTATTCACTCTGAAAATTTACCTGCAACACATATCCTAATAAGAACAGAAAAATACCTTTTGGCTTGTACATCTAAACAAACCTTCTACATTTTGAATACGTGTTATGAAAGGTGAGTCACAAGTCAGGAGTTTTAGGGAAAAGGACTCTTTTTGTTGTGATGGTGGGAGGGTTTTTTTTGATAATGCAATAGCAACAAAAATAGCAATAAAAATTGCTTTCAAATATTATGAAAAACAGATTTACTGGCATGGAGACATTATACACTAGTGTCTTCTGCTAACTAACTACTGATAGACTTGAGCAAGTTATTAAAGTCTCTGACAGAGTCTAGGAAAAATACTATTCACAATTACTTAACTCTTACATTAGTAGGGGAATGGTGTCTACATGCCTCGTAGAATAGGCATGAAACTAGCTCTATAAAGTTGTTCTTAACTGATGAAGTCTTTCTCAAATCACTGTAAATATTTTAGTTTGTTGAGCAAATCTCCCCTATTCTTTACTTCACTGGAATAATGTGAGGGTAATATTATCAGCCTCAAGTGTACTGATATTACAGAAGAGGTGGACAGTTAGTCCTCAGTTAGGACTCAATCAGCCCTGCAATTAGGTAGATGGTTAGTTTTGCCACAAAGTATTGCTCAATATTTTCAGAATTCTTGTCTGCTATTTCTGTCCAAATCATGTTACCAGGTCTAACTCACCTCATAGATCTTGCAGCCAAAGGAAGAAAACACTTGTTTTTCCCTATCTAGTCTGCTTTTTCTTTGTATTTTGGCTTTTTTTTTTCTACACAGTAAACTAAGGCTCAAGTCAGATACTCATACATCTCTTAAATTCAATCCCAAATCTCAATCTCTGCATTTTACCGAACCAATATATATTTCCATCCGCAAGAACATGCATCATAGGATAATGAGAGCAAAGTTTTAGTTTGAAACATGTTCCTGCTTAAAAAAAATGTTTAATGTGAGTCAATAAAGTGATCTGTGGCATACGTTCTACTTCCTCCAATGGCACTACAATCTCTATCAAACACCAAAACAATTCTGAAGATTTCAGGATGTAATAGTATGCTGATCACCTTATGATTCACCAAGAATTAATATCATATTTACTTACAGCAATAGAATCATAGAGTTGATAAGGTTGGAAAAGACCTCCAAGGTCATCAAGTTCAACTGTTAATCCTGCACCACCCCATTTGCCACTAAACCATATCTCCAAACGTCACATCCACAGGTGGTACGAACATTTCCAGGTATGTGACTCAATCACTTCCCTGGACAATCTGTTCCAGTGTCCAATGACTGTTTTAGTGTAAAAGGTTTTCCCAATATCGAATCTAAAACTCCCCTAGTTCAGCTTTGAATACTGCCTCTCATCCTGTTGCTTGTTACTTGGGAGAAGAGACTGCATCCTCCCTCCCCAGCTTGTAGTTGTTGAGAGTGATAAAGGCTCCTCTGTGCCTCTTTTTCTCCAAGATAAACAACCCCAGATCCCTCAGCTGCTGCTCGTAGGACTTGTGCTCCAGACCCTTCCCCAGCTCCACTGTCCTCCTCTGGACTTGCTTCAGCAGCTCAATGTCTCTCTTAGTGAGGGGTCCAAAACCAAACACAGAATTCAATGTACAACCTCTCGAGGATATGCAGGGATTTTAGCTGTAGAGAAGCTTCAGGGCATAGCTGTCTACAAGACTTACCTCTAGATATCATTCTGATCCACAATATGTTCTTTTCAGTCAGACCAGATTAGACTAAACAGCATACTTTTTACCTTTTCAAGTTGCATGATGAGTCATATTAAAATTGCTGCTTCATACAATGTATTTTTTTAAAATGCAAAACCAAGAAGTTAATGATCTTCATTGCAAAACAATGTTTATCTTTAGCATTGCTTGACAGAAAGTGTGCCATAATATGTATTAGCAGGACTTCTCAGGAGAGTTATTAGAGAAGGAGCTGGCCTTACAATGTCTCTTATACCTCTTTTACCTTTTTTTTTAAAGTTTATTTTCTAAGTTTTCCTCAGCTTTATGTATTAAGACTAATTTCTGTAGCTTGCAGCAAGAAAATTTCTTAAACTGATGCCAGAATTTAGTGTTGTACAAAGATTGCATAAAAACCAACATCACCATATTTGACTTATATAATTCTGCATTATCAAGCAAAACACTGAAAAAACTGAAAAAAATATAATTTTAAATAAAATTCTTTTATTTTTATTCCACAATAAATAAGATCATTCTAGTTTTTTGAAGGCTATCAATATATCGACATATGGCGAGATTAATTTCTCCACCCTTCATTTTTCCAATTGAATTTTTTAAGAATTAAATTACCTCCCATGACAATACCATATTTTCAAAAAGTATGGCTTCTGTGTCTGATAAAAGCCCAGAAATACCTAAATCCCACAAGGATCCTAAATTTTCTATGTGAAGTTTTTGTCTCTACCTTTAGATATCTATTCAACTGAATAATCTTGCCTACAAGTTTCTATAAGAACTCCTGGCTATTCTTTTCAAAATTAGTGTCCGAATTAAGGTCTACATACAGAAAATCTATGAAAAAAAAGTCTGTTATTAGATTCTCATGCTCTTTATCCAGCCTCTCTTCTGTTCTCTATGGACCCATTCAAATGTGGTATTAATCATCTAGGTACTTTTGTGTCTACAAAGGTAGACAGTTTGTTGCTGTAAATACATGTTAATGTCATTCTTGGTTGGTGACCTTTCAGTTACCATGAAGATAAATAAAATGTCTGAAAATCTTTCTGTAGAGTCCTTTTATTATATGATCTGCACACCCACAATTATATCTTTAGTGCATATTTTTAGCATTACTAAGTGCATTGTAATTGTTAGCAGTAATGTTTTACTGCAGAGTGACTTGACTTTATGAAAATAAACCGAAAGAAAATCTCAGTTTTACATTAAATGGAGATTGATGGTTTTGAAGAGGAAGACATTGTAAAGCTTTTGTAGTTCTGTACTAAGTTGCAGTGAATTAACTGGAACTCTATGCTTTGTGATTTGCATCACAAAAGATGAAAATGTGAGAGACATCGACACACTCCATCTTTGCCTGAGGCAGTTTTCTTCCAACTTATTCATAGTTCTGGGCATATATAAAGCAAGTATATTTCCCCATATTCCTTGAAAATAGTACAACTTCAAAATAAGTTTTACTTTCCCTTTTTTTACAGGGAAGTTTATATGCACAGAAATAAATACTCATTCATTTGGGAAGTTCCTTCAAACACTAGGTCCTTGTACCTCACCAAGGTCTCATGCTTTTATTAGAATATTTTCAGAAAAATTTGCCCTGTATCCCATGATTTTGTTTGAGGTTTTTTTAATATGTCTCACTGCTGATTTTTTTTTTTTAACTAAACATTTAAAAGGGTAAAGGTTACAGCTAAATTTTACTCCTATCAGTTTCCAGATTTTATCAGAGATGTTTTCTTCACAAAAAGACTAGGTGAAAACTTAGTCTACAAACATATACTTAAAGTTAAGTGTTAGGTTAATTTCACTAAGGGTAATGGGAATATTGGCATACTTTGGTAAGAATGAAGAAAAATGCAATGCAGTTTTTAAGTGTAAAAGAGGAATTGTAGGTGCAGTTAACTGTGGAGGTGGCTCTGGCCGAGCTACCAAGGGACGCTCCCTATGGGGATGAATGTCCACCAGAGCCCTGGGAGGATTAATGGTATAGCCCGGGACGCCCCTNGCTGCAAGAGTCTGCGTCTTATCTTGGACACTTTTAGCTCCTCGTGCTTCTCAGCGACTTGTGCCTCAGCTGCTCCTTAAGCCAGGGTCTAGGAGTTGAGCCAGGACTGGCCATTCGGGCAACCTCGCTGCTACAGTTAACCCCATACATTATCTTTGGGTGTAAAGGTGACTTTGTTGTACTTAAAAAACAGACTATTTAAATGATAGAATTATTTTAAACTTGCATCATTTTTATGAAACCTTTACAGTGTAGGCCCTCAAAGAGCTTTTTCAACACAAGTGGTAAAGTCAAGGGCATTTCATTTGTATTGCAGGGCCATGAACAAACAGCTGGGGAGTGTGGAATGGGAGTGTGTTAAACTGGCTTTGCCACCAAAACCAAGACAATATATTACTCTCAGAATAAGAGAATGAGAATGTATAGTGAAAGCTACTATTTTAGCTGATGTTTTTCTTTCTTTCTGATGTTTTATTCTAGAGTCAGCATCAGCAATTCAATTTGCCTCTTGTGAGTTGCTCTAAGAGCAATGAAAAGAAAGGAAATACAAAGTCTGATATTAGTTCTTGATCTCCTCATGTGCAACTTTATATTCCTAGATTCACATAAGTATGTTTGAAAACATATGAATTTCATATTTTCTTTCATCTCTTTCCCTTTGGTTGTGTCTTTGTAGCCTGTCTCTCTAAATGCTCAGGTCAAATGATCCCTGTCATCTCCTTATCTCATGATAAGTGAGTGTTCATGTGGAAAAGGCAAAACTCCTTTTAAGGTGAAAGAGAGGTCCTCAGAGCTGGATGCAGGTGGGTTTCAATATAACAGTGGAGGGGGGCATCATCTCCCTTGCCCTGCTGGCCATGCTTCTTTTGATTCAGACCAGGATACAATTTGCTTTCTGGATTACAAACTCACAATGCTGGCTCAAGTTCAGCCTCTCATCTGCCAGCACCCCCAAGTCCTTCTGGGCATGTCTGCTTTCAATTTGTTCATCCCCCAGCCTGTGATAGTATCAGGGGTTGCCCTGACCAAGGTGCAGCATCTTACACTTGGTCTTGTTAAACCTTGTATAATTCCCATGGGCAAACTTCTTGAGCTTGTCCAGGTCCCTCTGGATGGCATCCCCTCCTTCAGGTGTGTCAACAGCACCACTAAGCATGGTTTCATTTGCAAATTTGTTGAGGGTACACCTGATCCCTTCATCATTGTAACTAAGAAGATATTAAATTGCCCTGGTCTCAATACAGAACCCCAAGAGACACAACTTGTCAATGATGTCCATGGGGATTAAAGCAAATCCAAAAAGATGCGCTTGCAATTGTAATTTTATGAATGGAATGACTGTCTGAATTATTTTTACATTTTTATCCTTTGATTTTACATTTTCATGTAGCCAATCAGTAATTTTTTAAAATATGCTAATCATTAGTCACTTAGTCTTATTCTATCCCAATATGAAAAGTGACTTTAAAGAGAAGCTGTACAAATACGTGGTCACCTTACTGTGGAAGGGGAAGGCAGAAGTAAGATTACCCTAAGACTTAAATCTGTGGTTTACATATCAGTAAAAAACATTTTGAGACATATACTGATTAGACATTAAGAGCTTTTTCAAAAGTCTATGTTCTTTATTATGCCTCAGACCTCTGAGAAATTTAATTTTCTAACCTGAAACAGCAGTTGCCCACTTTAATTTTCATCTATATATAGTTTAGGCCAGATAAAACTGAGGCCTGTGGCTTCACCATGCTTTTTTACAGGAAAAGATGTGAAATTCAGTGTTTTGAAAATGGTAGCACATTGGTAAATACATGTCAAGACCCACAACTCAATGTCTTTTCTAAGCTTATAATACAACCTTAAACCACTCATTTCCTCTTTTCTTACAATGAAACTTTGGAATTGGAAGGCATGTTATGAAGTATGGTCATGTCTTGCACAAATAAAACAATATGAGACTAGAGGAAAATGATTAGGAGGAAAAAGAAGCCATACGCCAGCTGCAGTGGCTGATGTGTTGATATACATCCTAAATGAGGGGCAACATATGGCACAGGTTGTGCTGCTTTTATGATGTGCAGAAGTATTTTATTCCCTAGCCCTATTTTTTTTTCCAAAACAGACTTCAGAATCCAAAGCCTAATGAACAGCCTTTCCCTTTTGCCATAAAGGAAATTTCTTGAATGGGAGTTTAAGTAAAACTGAAAAGCTGTAACTGTTGTTTATTGTTATAAAATAACTTGCTCAACTCCTCTAATTCAATGTGTCATATGAATTGTGGTTAAATAACCATAGCTTATTTTGAAACACAAATTAATTATCTATTACAAGCATGCTATTGCTTATCTCTTTCAAAGTCTCATTAGTATGCAAATGACTCTAATTAGGTCACTGTCAGACAATATTTGTGTAGAGTCACTTTCCAAGGTTTAATGTGATGGTTTTGGTTCCTAAATATTCATAAACAGTGCTCCCAAAATCAGCTTTACTTAATAGGGATCATTCTGAAAGTCTCATTAGTTCAGTGGAATTAATCTCAGATGGTAAAGAAGAAAAAAATACGATTTTCTTTTTTTTTTTCCTCAAAGATGATATCTTTCAATTTCCACACACAGTATTAACAGATTAGAGAAACAGTATTATATTTTTAATAGGAATTAAATTTTAAAAGTCGTGCCATAAAAACTGGATATGTTGTCTTTGATCTCTTGTTTTGCCTTGATAAAGAGGTGAAGACAAGAAATGGAAAACTTTCTGAGACATGAAGAGTCTGATGCCCTGAAAAATAGGCACCACGGACTAGAATTAGCATGTGTAGTTGTAAATATAAACTTATTCATTGCTTCATTGTGTATAACCTTTAGCATATGGAACTTGGATGACTTGTTAAAATCTTGTACAAAGGCAGGGAGACAGAATAAAAAATATTTATGAATCAAATAAAACTACCCCCAGAAAACAGAGTTTTGAAAATCAAAACTTTGTGATAATACCTTGCAAAAATAGAAAGCAGACATTTTTCCTGTCCTTCAGGAAATGGAGGGGAGAAGGCAACAGGAAGAGAGGGAAGGAGTTTTTTTTATGGCTGGGGTAGAGCTAATATTCTTTGCAGTGGTGTGGAGCTGTGTTTTCGATTTGTGCTGAACACTGGGTTGATAATAAGGAGATGTTTTTCTCATTGCTGCGCAGAGCTTACGCAAAGCCAAGGCTTTTCTGCTTTTCCTACTGCCATGCTTGCAGGGAAGTTGAGTGTTCATGGGCGGGTNGGGGGAAGAAGGGAGGAAGTGAGGGATATTTGGAGTGGTAGCATTTGTCTTTCTAAGTCATTGTTATGTGTGATGGGACGCTGCCCTCCTGGAGATGGCTGATCACCTGCCTAGCCTTGGGAAGCAGTGAATTAATTCCTTGTTTTTCTTTGATTGTGTGAGGCTTTTGCTTTCCCTATTAAACAGTCTTTATCTCAATCCTTGAGTTTTCCAGCTTTTGCCCTTCCAATTCTCTCCCTGATATTGCTGGTGGGGAGGAGTGAGTGGCTGCATGGAACTTGGTTGCTGACTGGGGTGAAATGACAACAAATAAAAAAAGAAATAATTATAGTAAATTCACTGTTACTATGTGAAACCTAATCAAATATGTTATTTCAGATTAGTTCTCCAAATATTTTGGATTCCATGTCATCTGGAAACAAAATCCTTCTTCCTATAAAATATATGGACAATAACAGGCCAGGTAAAAGTATGTTAGCTTTGAAATATTTCATAAGATTGTAGGAAGTCCTGGAAATCATTATTTACTGTTTTCCTCTGTGGTCTACTGTTGTTTGTTAAGCAAAGTGAAAATGTTCTGCATAGCTTGTTCACAGACATGTAGCAGTGAAGGGTCAAATCTCTCTCTGTCACTCTCTCTGTCTCTCTTACCTAAATAGTACTTTGGTGCTTCTCTCAGAGATGGATCTGTCCCTTTCAAACTAAAGCTAGTCTCTAGACAGCTAAGTGAGAATTGAGCAACACCGCATTAGTGCCTTATTACTAAAAAAGAGAGAATTTGGACACTGAATGAACAGTCTGTCATTGAAGTTGGGATTCCAAAGAGAAAAGCTTAGAGGATTAACACATAAAGCAATTTAATCTTAAAACCCTTCTTGAAATCCTACATCAAGTCCCAGAAGAGAAAATGAAAGATAGAGGCAATGAAACCATGGAGAAGATGTGGACAACAGAACTATTTTATTTCACTGTTGTGGTTTTCGGGGTTTTTTGTTTGTTTGTTTAATCTATACTTTGACATGTTTTGATTCTTATACTAGGAAAATGATTACTTTTGGTGTGTTACATGTCCATGGACTCTGGGAACCAGCAGCCCTTAATGATGTGTAGCATTTAGAAATATTTATGTGATATTCATACAACATCCAGAGCCCAGATTTTCCCTTAAAGTGAAAAAATGACTGCAGATTTTCTTTGGCCCATTTGTTAGACACTTTGCATTTTTCCATATTGGAAAGACATTGCAATTTTATTTTTCTGCGGTCAATATTTTTACATGTGAAAGGTACACACATATTGAATATGTATCCTGTTACTTCCCATATTAACGTCATATTTGAGATGGGGAACTCCTAGTCATTCATACCACTCATGCAATATTTTATGTTTTTTTGACATTCCACCTTTGAAATCTTGCTTGGATTATGTGATTTGTTTTCTGACTCACAGTTTTCCTGGAGAGAAAGGTCCTACAGTCCTTTTAAAAGTCCTACAGTCTTTTTATTTTCTTCAGGCTAAAAATGTGGATGTTAGCAGATAATTGCATCTTGGAAAGATGTAAGTAAGCTTTGCATCATACAAGTCTTCATACAAGAACTCATTTCAAATTAGAACAAATTTAACCTTTCTTTTCCATTTTTTTTTCTTTTCTCATGGTGGCATCTATTTTAAACTGTGCTCCAGTCTAAACAGTCTAGTATTATTGTGAGAATGAACAGTCATCTATCTAGCTGCCTATTTTTAGGACTAAAATGGTATTTGGAGAGATTATTAATCATTATTATAAATACAAGCAATTAAATTGGGAGATTTTCAAAGTTAGACAACACCCCATTTTGGCATGTCATGAAACTATGAACATTTCTGTCTTTCATCTGTATGAAATGAGTCTATAACCAGAAATCTCATTCCATACTTGAGGTGTTGATTGCAGAAATAAATTTTTATGCCTGAATTGCCTTCCTATCTTTCATCCTTTCTTTTCCCCCTGTCGTTCCTCCTTCCTTCCCCCTTCTTTCCTTCTTGAGGTACTTCCACAGAACACAATATTTCTAGATTGGGACTTGTGAAAAAACTTTAGGAATGTTGATATGTTTTCCAGCTCTTTCTAAATGACATTTTAATGCAACATTCTCATTTATCAGAAAAAGTGTATTGAAGACACAATCCAATGCCTACTGAATTGTACATTTAGAAACAAGTGGTTTTGATGCTGAGTTTGAAAGGTTCAGGATTCACTCTTGCCTTCTCAGACATTTTGGTGATACCTGGCATTGTAATACTACTTCTCTTAGAAGTGATGACGCTGTAGACTTTATTATTTAATTACAGCTATTTTATGTTAGCTGCTTGTATTACAAATTAATTGTTGTTTTCTTACAGAAAATATGTTCCATATGAGAATTCTGTAAAAAGTCACAGGCACCTAAAGTTTATTTCCATTACATTTTATTTTTCATATAATTTCAACATTTACTTAGAGAGCATTTACTTTATTCATTACTGTTAAATCAGGAAAAAGTGTGACTCACTTTATATTTCACTTGGTAATTTCTCCTGAAAGAAGGGAGGAAGACAGAGAAGGAAGAGTATATAAGTAGAAATAAGAAAGTACATTTAAGGTTATAGCCAAGTCTTTACAAAGGGTGTGACCCTAAGTAGGAGTGCCATCTAATTTGATTTAAATATTATGAAATAATACAAAAATTTCAAATTTACATATTGTTGGGTTTTCGGGTGTTGTTGTTTTTGTTTTGGCTTTTTTGGGAGGGGTGTGTTTGGGGGGTTTGTTTTGTTTTGTTTTGTTTTGTTTGTTTCTTTCTTTTTTACATTTGATGCCTGAGCTTCATAACTTTCCAAAAAAAAGTTATCCTAATAAGCAGAATGCAACTAGGTAAGCCCTTTATACTGAGAGTGCAATGAAATTTTCATGTTCATAATACATGGTTGATCCAGCCTCAAGAAGGATTAGGGTGATGTTCTCCATTTTGGCTATTGGAAAACCTTTGTCTCTGCTTCTTGTACATTTTTGTGTCACTTCTTGCTCCTGGGCTCTAAGGAGCTGTACTGTAACTCTTTATTCACTGTGTCTGAACAAAAAAAATACATTTGAAGTTTCAGGGCACAAATTTCAGTTTTCTAGTCAAGAAATCCTCAGTAGCTATTACTTCTAATCATGGAAATACAGTATTATTTAATATTTGTAATAGGTAGTCAATATTCTTGTAGATTGGTATTTTTAAAAAATTTAATTCAGTTTAAAATAAGCAGGATTTATTCAATATGTAAAATTGAAATGTAAAGACTACTATGCAGCTATAGCATGGTTTCTGTCTTCGAGACAAGAATTCTCATTCCCCTAAAATTTAATTGCGAGAACATTTTAATCTCTGTAGCTAATTGACTTATCTGCTCAGACTGCCCTACTTGCTCTCTCAAAAATAAATACATCTTCCCACTTTCCCTCTCTCTGCAAACCACAGTCCTCTCTATTTGCCTGCCTATTTTGTGCTGGGTAATGAACTCACCATGAGTTGACAACAGGCTTTTGAACTACTCCATTGTTCACATGTGTCAATATCAGGCATTACTTACATTAGCTTGCTGCCTCTCCATTAGATGTTTAGCTCAGAGTTGTTGCTCAGACAAAGCCAAGGTTATGTACATCTTATATGAGCAAGAGGAGAAAAGACAAGGAAATATGTGCCATTTCACTTTCAGAAAAGGTTTTTACCAATGCAGATTAAATCATCACAAAGATCTTTGTTGTTGAGAAAAATACATGCTCCAGTAGATATTAACACCTGGAAAACATCCCTATGAATATGACAAACAGTGGAAAATGCTTATAAGTGGCAAAAAGTAGCAGCCACATTTTGCATGTTAGACCTGGAAATCTTTTTCTAGTTTTTGCAGCAATTTTTTTGTGATTCTACTTATTTTATATTTAAATTCATTTTGAAAGAAAGCATATTGCTATCTAAAATTGCTACTATATGTGGAGTATGACAGTGTGATGTGGTATACAAGTGCACGATAAAGACTGCCTAGTTTTAGAATATAATATGCACCTAAATTTTGGTTACCTCTTCAGAGACTGATTGCTTGCATTTAATTGCTTGTCAGTGAAGACCAGGGGAAGCCACACAAAGCCTCCAGCAGGAGAGGTTTTCTTTATGAGAGCTAGGTTAGAAGCATTTTGGTTTGGCTTGCTCAGACTACCTATTACAAGAGCATGGCTTGTGCTCAGTATTCATCATCACGCCTGCTCTCTCCACCAGCAAAAAATGCTTGGCTTCACTGGGCTTGGCTTGGAGGACTGCTCTTCATTCTCTTCCCTTTGCCTGCTTAGCTTGGATTCAGAAATGCTTTCTGGAAAAGCAATTTTGTGGATATTCTGAAAGAGGAGGAGAAAAATCCCTTTTCAAAGTACTTATTTTAGCTGATAATGTAGAGCCAACACCTAGTTCCATACAAGAGTTAAACAAAACAAATACACTACTTACATTCTGACAGTGTGCAATATCTCCTACGATGGAGACTAGGAAAAAGTAAAAGTTATTACTTTAGACTACCCAGGGCTTTTATTTGGAATTATTTTACTTTTGTATATGATACTAAATTTTTTGCCTTTGTGGCAATGTTCTGAGCTTCATGGAAGAGGACTCAAAGAGAGTTATAAAAACCTGTTAAAATTAGAGATAGTTTTTCAGTACCTAAAAATGTCACAACATTACAGTTCATTATCTCTAGTCCTCTAGGAGTAGAAGTGAGAGCTAGCTCCTATTTGGAAAATGTTTTTCCTTGTACAGTAAAATTGCCCCCCATAGGTGGGAAAATCTAAAATGTCTTTTTGGATATACTGTACCCATATTTTTATATGACATTTGAAACTAACAAACAGTAGTAAAATATCTTATATGAATGTTTAGCACCAAAATAAATTATGGATTACAGTGATTTGCTTCTGTATAAAGTATCATGAAACTCTACTGTTTCTATTTTGTTTTCTTTTACAGCCATTTTGAAATATTGAAATACATAACTATGCATGGAGCAGAGTAGAAATCAGCACTAGTGGGTGAACAGAAGATTTAAAGTCTTGATCAGGATTTTGTGGAAGTCAAGAAATTTTATTCTGGACAAAGGAAGATAAATATTTCATAATTAAAACACAGCTTATAAACAAAACTGTCCTGGAAATGGCCTTCTGAGACCAAAAGAAAAAAGAAAATTAAATTATGGATGTAGAGGAAAATAAAAGCAAATTATTCAAAATAAGAAAAATAATTAGATAAAGCTAAATGTTAGGTAAAATAAACTGAGGATGAGCTCTATTTCTCCAAGGAATACAATCCCAATGATAATTCATGAGCACATTCAAATCAAATGTACATGATAGGGATATCTAAATTATCGATCAATTCTTCAACAGCAGTAAAATGAATCAGAAATTTAATAGGCATTTTCCATCATCCATTTTTATACTATGAAAAGTCACTTAAGTAATGGAACCATTTTGCATTATGAAATAACCTTTGTGTTACTTTGTTTTTCAGTGAGTACTGGGGGAAACAGTCTTTGCATTCTGTTAGGAGGGTCGCTGGCACATGCCTGTGGTAGAGTCATACTCATCTTGTGTCTTACCAAAATTACATTCAATATCAGAATTCATATTACATGTTTTACTATCTTTTCTATTCTACAACTTCACCTCCTGTGTTTTGTGGTTGCCTTGGTATTTCTGAAGGCTTTGTATTGAAGATGTGGTTTCCTACTATTTGCTTCTTCTTTTTTCATCCAGCTGGCCTTTGGAAGTTGGCCTTCCCACTGAACATGGAAACTATACCAACTGGCTGAGAAATGACAAAGACTTTTGACCTCTAACAGAAACCACTGAAGCGATAAAACCAATCAAAACCAAAGAACCAACAAAAATAAAAGTACACCTTTCATATTGATCCATGATTAATTTAAAAAATTAAAAAATTATACCATACACTTTTCCATAAAGATGTGTTATGAGATGGTTTTAAAATTCTTGCATTGTAACTAAAATTTATGTTGTTTTAAATTTTAAATATAATAATGGGAGGAGAGCAGTTGTAATGAGTTTACATTTTGGGACAGATTTCTTACTGAAGAAAGAGTTAAAGTTTTAATAGATACATATCACTAAGAAATATGCTTTTGAATTAGGAATCACTTGAGGCAGGTAATCTTAATGTTGTATTTCATAAAACTTCTAGGCTTCATGTGTATAGCTACAGATATTTGACATGTAATTTAGAATGTGAATATATACAGATATTTACATGTAAAATTTTTCTGGTCAGATGAGCTGTTAACAAAAACTTCTGTATATCTGTTTACCTTGCTTTCTATGTTTGGTATAAGTTTTTCATTTTTTTTTTTTTTCACAAAACTTCACAAACTATCTTAATTGCATACTTCCACTTTCTAAATGTTTTATTTTATAGCTTTTTGATAATTTCTGTATGCTGGCTACACTCTGATTGGATAAGTTGTTTTTCAAGTTGAAGGAAGCAATGCCAATTAATTAGCCACTGCATTCTTTCAAAGAAATTTTATTACTCTTTTGTTCTTTAAAAATGAGGCCATCAAGCTGATTCAGAGAATCAAATCTCTCACTCATTTACAGTGTATATGTAGATGTGTGAATGGTCTGCAAACTAAGTCTGCCCAAGCTTTTAATGGAAAATACTACTTCTGTCACAGAGTTCTCTAGGATATTAATGGATCACATTAAGGAGGAGAAAAGTTGTATTATTTCAATAGGAACTATTCAAGAATTATCTGCAAGTACTTGGGTATGCTGAACGCTTCATTTGTCATTACCTTTCACAAATACCGTCCATAGGCTCTACTGAAGCCTGTTTGCAATTCTTTTGCTCTCCATTAAGTTTTACTGCACTCTGTAGGGTTATACTTTACCTGTGCAAATCTGCAAAATGCTTTTCTTACCCCATGACTCCTGTAAAGGAGTTCAGAGTTGTTATATTTCACCATTTGACAAGTATTTATATTCTATTCATGCAAATAGATACAGAAAGTTGTGTGGAAATTTTAAAGAAAATTTATGAAAGCCTGAGAAACATAACCATTTAAGTGTATCAGCTGATGGTTGGCTGGTTTTAAAGGTGACTACATATTTATAGCAAATTTTGCAGACACAGAATATAAACTATCAACCCAATGTATAAACATGATAAATCTTTCCACTCGAACATGTGTCTCTCACCACAGCTATATGGTTAGCTAAAGTGTGGCATCTCCTTCCTGTGACAGAATAATCAGAGCTGAACTAATTTAAACAAATTTGACCTTGAAAAATATAAAGCTCACTTATTCTAGGGACTGAACGGACCATATTTAGTTTAAGTTAGTTGACAGATGCGTATAGATTATCTTCAGAGGCAGAAATCCTGGCTGTGCTGAAGTCAGTGTAAAATCCAGTGACTTCACTGGAACCAGGATTTTGTCCAAAATGTTGGAAGCAACTGGTCGGGTGACACCCAGCTCTGTGATGCACTTGTGAAGAATTGAGGGTGTGTTTGATTTTTGTTACCCTTGTAGCACCACAGACAATCTGTCATCGACTCAGTTAACATTCCTTTGATAAACAGTTTCTACAGCAATTATTATAAAGGAGTGTCTTCTCTGACATGGCAGAGAATAGTGCTCAAAGTATACTTTGATGGCTAATTAGACACCTTTTTTTCTCCAAGATGTATTTGTCCTTCCTTGCCTCAAAAGAATTAAAAAGCATTCCAGCACCACAGAAAATCACAGGGAGATATGATTCAGTTTTTCTTGTCAACCTAAAATTTTTATTGGTGGGTATATTGTCCTGGGGTTTCTTTCATGTGTGATGTAACAGCAAAATATATTTTAGCAGTAATTTCTAGCTGAGAACAAGATTCTGCTGTGTCTGACATCCAACCAGCCATGAAGAGAGCTAAATACAGTGGCTGCCCTGGAGAGAATCCAGCAGCCACCCCACATGAGAGCAGTATATAACAGATGGGACTAGGATGACTGATTTAATTAGAATATTTTAATAGAAGAATGGAGAAACATTACACAGCTCTATCAGTTAGTGAAAAACTCCATTAAATTCCCCAAATTAATTGTTCCATAGGGAGAATATGTCAAATAAAGCATATCTTACTGTAATCTCTCTCTCTTTTTTCCCCTCTTTCTCTCTCTCCATCTCTCCACCCCCTACATGTTTTTGGTGGGGATTTTTTTGCTCATTTGGGGAAATTCCAGCTGATCATCACGGAAATGGATCTGTTACATTCCAATTTCAACATATGTAAAACTCTAAAGGAGAAATAAGCATTTGGATATACTTAAATATTTATCTAGATCTATTAAATAAAATGCTGAATGGCTTAAAGCATTTTAATTTTTATGATACAGTCAATTCTAAAGATTTTATATTGCAGAAGATCTTTCCTAATCATAAACTCAGGAAAAACTATTTTTATATTTCAGCTGTGATGTGAAATTTGTCCAAAAGAAAAATAATTTGGGGTTTTTTTGAGAGTATTTATTTTTAGTTAATAAAAAATAGGTAATACCACACATTTTAGTGTAAACCCTTTCAAATCTCCCAGTAACATCTGATTATATTGTCACCGGAGAGAGACTTCTTTAAACTATTTTTCCAGTTCCTAATAGAATCTGTGTTAAATAATATTAGTAAGACAATAATTTCATTTTGAGGTTTGAAAAAAAAGTTATATATTAGGAAATAAAGCAAGCCTACTGATGTTAATGAAAGAATGACATACCATAAAGCTTAGCAACACAATGCTTAATGATAATTCTGTTGTTGGAATAATGGAATCTATATCAATTAAGCATGACAGAATCTCCTAGTCAGTAATTGTTCAAGTGCTAAGAAGAACAAATAGTCTTGCTAACAGCACAAGAGGAGAATCTCAGTATTATTTTATAGGACCTTCCTATTAAATGAAATTATAAAGGGTCAGTAACTACTTTAAAGAACATTTAAAGGAGACAAACAGAATACTTAATAATAATAATCATTATCTTCTTCAGTGGAGACAGGGTTCTTTTTTTTTAAAGAAAAGCTTTACTTGCTGAAAATGATTAGTCACCACAGGCCATATTTTTATCTTTCCTATTGCAAAATGAGGATGTTGCATTACTTGAATGCCAAATTTGGCAAACCCAGATTAAAAAAATAAAAAAAGGAGGACATGTTTGGTTGTGGGGGGTTTTTTGCATATGCTACACAGTCATTTTCATTTTCATTATGATTTCACTGAAACAACAAATTTCAGGTTGGGTTTTTCTTTTTTATTTTCTTGGAAGATTTTTATATAAGAATTTAATTCCACAGTTTCATAGCTTTTTAGCCTATATTACTCTTAGCCTTCAAAAATGCTACCTAACAAAAGCACATATAGTCACTCCCCATTCAGGAGTAGCTTATGACTGACCTTGAATTTGTTTTTTCTATAGAATATTTGGAAGGTTACCTGTTAAACAAACAAACAAAAACAGTCCTCAAAATTAAAAAAAAAAGGAAAAGACACACATTTCTTCCTATTGTGTGGTCTGTAAATTTGAGCTCCTATATTTTTCATTGCTGAGTGATCCAATATGACATATATTAGTTTACTTTCTCTTCTCTGTAGTTAATATTCCATCAGCAGCCTTCATCAGAATCCTGCAGACCTTAAAACCAGCACCTCTGCCATGTCATTTTGACATTGAGAGTGTCCTAATAAAAAAATTATTGTAACATGGAAAATGCAATTATGGTACAATTAATGCCTCAGCCAGAGCAGCAGCTCAGGTTAGGATTTGCAACTTTTTATGCCTCACTAAGTCCAAGTTGTTCCTTAAATATTAGTGATACCATGCTCTTTGTTCCTTAAATATTAGTGATACCATGCTCTGGCTTTTCTTGCACTCACCCAAACTCAGCAAACACTGCTCTGCTTACAACTAAGGTTTCTTGTCAAATTTGATAAAACAACTGAACATAGGTCCTTTACTTCTTTGGGGTATATTGTTCTTCTTGGGAAAGACAATTTTCTCTTCACATGCCTATGACTTCAGGATTAATCCATTTTTGCCCTCCCACCTCTGGACTTGGAAGGCCACCATTGCTCACAGCTCAAGGAGAATAGGAGGAAACCTGAATTTTAAGTATAAGATAAATGAGTTGACCTTCAGAAAATTTGGTAGTGATTGTTATTGAGGTCAAGTGAAATGGGCTTAAGAACTGTCAAACACACAGTGGGTGAGAAATGATAACACAAAGGATGACATTGGTTGACTAGTCAACGTCTTGCTTGAGGTTAATTTTTGATTACCACTTTAACATTGTCTTTCTTATAATATGTAGAAATGTTATAAAGCCAAATTGTACAGAATAATCAATGAAAGGTATATTTCATCACAGATTTGAAACTACAGACAATATGTAATTAAGAAAATGCATATAAAGACCTCTAAAAACTCCTAGACCACTTATTGTGTAGATTATTTTCCTTCACTGCTTTTCCATCACTTAGAAATCTCACAGTTTGAAGACCAAAAAGAAGAAATCAGAGGACGGTTTTGGTTTGGTTTGGTTTGGTTTGGTTTGGTGGGATTTTAACATCTCTAGAGGACAATTAAGGTCAAAGCTGTGATTACAGATTTTGGGTATGTTTTAATATACTTGAAATCATGCCTTTCCAACAAAAAATAATACTATGTTTTTGAATTCAGAATTAAAATAAAATTTCATTGAATTGTGAAAATTTGAGGAATGAAACAATGTATTTTATATGAAAAAAAACCAGAGTCTAGCATTTTCTTTTAACTCCTTACAATTGGCTATCATTTCTGTGATTTTTCAGTTGTTGTTTTTCTGATTAACAGAAACCAGGAAGAAATATAAAAATATAAATAGAATTGTGATCATATTGTGCAAAAATACCTGCTATTTTAAAAATAAAATAAGACAAGTATTTCATGCAGAGAACTATCTTTATATAGAATATATAAATGAACCTACACTAAACATTCAACCATCTCTTAAATACAAAAATCAATCACTGCTAAGCAGGAATATATGTTGGTTGGAACCTTCAAAACATTAAATGCTGAAGTTTGATATTTGACATCAGCACAGGATCACAGGCTCATTCACATGTGAAGGGACATTGAGATGTCCTCGGTTCAAACTTATGTACAAACAGGCTCAGCTGTGAGATCAAGCCAGGTTGCTCAGGGCTTTTTGAAACATACTTCAGGAAACTCTGGGAATGGAGACTGCTCAACCTCTATATGCAAATCTGTTCCACTGCCTGACTTTCCTCATGGTGGTAAAACTCTCTTCAGCTTATGTCCATTGTCTTTTCTCGTCCCACTTGCCACAATTCATGTTCCACTGTGAAAAGCGCAGCTCTGTTCTCCTTTTTCAGAGTCTCTTCGGTGCTCCTGAAGCCATTTCTACTCCTGGTTGGAGAAGCACCTCCCTCTTTCCCAATCTTTCTTCTTGGATCTCAGAAAAGTTTTCTCTATCTTGAAATAAAATTTGCTAAGGAAAAAAAACCTCTTAATGAAAAGCTTGATTAAAAAATTTCACATGATTCTGGCCAATATATAAATAGTGAGATCTGTGAAGTAGCCTGTTTAGGCTGATCAAAGTTTTAAATAAGGAATATAAATTTAACAAAATCTTTACATGTATTGTGAAATTCTCTTAGTATAAGATGATCTATGACCAGGGAGAAGGGTGAACTGTTGTTAATCTTGCAGGTAGCTTTTCTAACACCTGAACATTCTGTTACTCTGCATCTCACTCCATACTAAACTTCCCATGCATAAATGGAGGTGAGGTTTAGGCATTCAGTAAGCTTAAACCCAGATTATTTATTACTCACCATGATTTCAATTTTTGTAATAAATGTAAAAAATGCATGCAGGTCTACTTAAGTACACTATACTGAAGAGCAGTGAAGATAATTAAACAGAAGCGGTGAGAAAGGACATTAACTGTCTCACTGAAATTTTCATTAGTCTCCTTTCTATTCCATACAATTTTTGAGGGAAGTAGGTAACAATGTGATTCCTTAAATTTGGCAATAAGGGTGCTCATAGCTTTTTTCTTGGCTTCAATATCATATAGAAAAATAAATTGGTGAAGACCTGTTCCTGTAATTTGGAATTTGCTGAATGTCATATCGAAAAATATTTTCTTTTGCTTTCTCTTTGAGATTGATTGTTCGTTTGTGCACACTATTTAACTAGCAGTAAATTGACTGGCAGGATATGTCCAAGTGTGTTTAGTCTGAGGCACTGGAAGAAGTTCAAGACCACAGTATCATATAAAAATCCTTTCTCGTCTTCTATTAATCAAAAGACAAATAACTTTTTCAGCAATGTGTGGCAGCAGGAAACACACATGTTAGACAATACCTCTCTCACTATCTTTCTTAATTTCTTGGTGAATATACCCTTTTAATCCACCAGACACACTTTCTAAGACCGATCACTCCATATATCTATACACAGATCACTCCAAGAAAAGCGTAACATTTTTTTTCTTCAGTCATATCACACAAAATCAATTCCGTTTCATGCTTTACACATTGCATTGTAAAAGATCTCATAATTCAATTTATGAACCCTTTAATGCTCAGCTTCCATTTCCATATCTCCTCAAAGTATATGACAAATGTTTACCTCTTCACAAGAGGGTCAGACAATTCCCAATTGGAAAATCTATATGGTGACCTAATTTAAGGGTCACTATATAGTGGTAAGGGAGTAGTTTTCAAGGGTTGTAATGTCTAGTGTGGTCATCCCTGTAGAAGTCTAGAGAATAAAGGGTTTCTTGTGTCTGTGTAGACTGTGAAGTACTTGCATACTTAAAAAATGGAGAACGCAGAATTATTACAATTAATTTATGTGGTGATTTATAATTTAGCCTTTGTTCTCATTTTGAATTATGCATGAGCTATGACAATTTTGAAGAAAAAATGTTTATTTGTAACTTTGCTAATTTTAAGCTACTGTGAGTTCAGTCGTTGTAGCTGCATTAGCCTATCCCTGCTTATGAAGTGCAAAAATAGCTCTGTAGAAAAACTTTCCTGATGATTTTTACAATTATTTTTCCTAGTATAGAAAGGTTCGTTTTGAGAGTGATTTTACATTGTCAGAACTGTTCAATGAGAATGGAATTATTAACTGACAGTGACAATCTTGTCACCAAACCATACAGGGCTTTTCAAATCCCGAGCAAGAAGCAGCTTCCTTCATTACTGGGTATTTTAAATCACAAAAGGGACTTTATACAATTAATGAAGAACATATTGCCTTCAATGCATAAAATGAAACATTCTTGACCACCCTGTGGCTTGTTGTATATCTTATTTGCACTGTGATATCCTGCACTGATGGCTTCTGAAGCTTTCTTTTCTTGGTCCACAGAGTTAATAACATTGAACAATAACAGTCAAAAAGTGGAATGTGTTTGAAAACCAGATATACTTTAGTGCTGGTTTACAAGCTATTTCTAATTAGAACACTTATTTATTCCATCAGAATAAAATACACAAAAATATCAGTGTTTGAAAAGTGTGAATTTATGGTTTTATGGAGGCTTTTTGTTTTATATTTTAATTTTGCATCTCAGCTTACACACCTATTCAGCAATATGCTAAAGTCTGGGTTTAAAACCAAATATTTGATAAATTTCACTCAAGTCAATCCCAAATTTGCTGTGCTTTCTCACTAATTATACCTTAGACCTCAAAGCATTTATGTCAGCTTGACAAGTGCTGTGTGACACTATAAGCTGTTAAAATTACTGTAAAACATTTCATTTAAAAATAAGCATTCTCATAATGAATAAAATTACATCCTTGAGCTTTCTCATTTGAATGTTCAGGTAAGTGATGTGAATAGTGAATTGACAATGTTTGGCACTGTTAGAAATTGCTAAAGATGGTTCAATAAAGCAAGCCTAGTCACAGAAGACTTGGACACTACTAAAAGACCAGGCAAAAATTCTGGGTGAAATTTAAGGTTAATAAAATCTAGATAATCAAACAAGAAAAAACACTGATATTTTATATATAATGATGATTTCTAAATTATTTATTGCTGCTTAGAAAAGAAATCTTAACAGCACTGTGAATACAAGAGGCAATGCAGCATATTAGAATTTACCAGGGGAGCAGCAGAAAACAAAGCAGTAAGTTGATTATGCCAAGAAATGACTGTGAATTTGTCTTGGGGAAAATGAGGAAACCAAGGGTGTGAGCTAGTGAAACAGGCAAAGACCATCCAGAACTTGAGTGTTCCTCCTGTCCCTCCTATAAATAGAAGTACAGATGTACCCCTGGGGAGAGGGTCATGGTCTAAATGAAATTTTGTACTGAAGCACTTCAGCTGTTCTGACATTCCTGTGTCTACTTGTGACACAAAATGGGAGTTTAGATGTGAAGGAAAATGTCAACCAACATTGTAAACCTTTTTAGATTTCCTTCCAAAGGACAATTGCAGTAACACATATGTTTTTATTAAAAATCTATGCAGAGACAGTACTTTTTTTGCTATCACAGATATTTTTAGATTCCAGTTTGAACAAAGAGCTCTTTTGACTGATCTTTTGGGAGGGAAAGCCCTTTTGCATAAATGTATTGCTTTGAAAGACAGGTTGAAAGGACAGATGAAAGGTCTACCAGAGATGGGATCAGTCAGACTGATTTGGATGCATTTCTAGTAATTTTTAGGGCTTTATCTTGTATCAGAAGCAGACAAAGGTGATGGACCAAGAATCAAAGCATCCGTCCCTTTCGTGTTCTCATGGGTCAGTTGAAGAGAGCTCTTAGCTGGATTGCAGCAGGGAAAAAAGCAACAACATTCAGCTTATGCTCTAAACTTGCTTTGATAGTCAGGCTGCTCAAAGCCACTTTTTGTGACATTCAAGGCCCGCAACAGAGCCTGGGCAAAAGTGGCATTTCCCAGCTGGTGTGTGGGATAGATGTCTTCTGTAGCAAAAACAGAGAAGCAGATGTGATCCCAAGCAAGTAAAGGTGATCCTTTTTCTTTCAGGGCCCTCTTCCACCAGCTCCTGAGTCAAACCTTAAAGCTTGTTGTAATTTAGAGCAGTCTTCAGAGTGTTGTAATGTTATGCAGAGGAACATCAAAATGATCTTGTAATGTGGTAGAGTGTTTTCTTTCCTTATATACCAGTCTTTCCTCTCCATTTTTAGTTTGTTTCCAAATTATTTTTTAATGTATTCATTGTATTTTAATAGTCTTTCAACTAATGAAGAAGAGAGGAAAAGACATGGCTTCCAGCAGTTACAAAAGCTTAATTAGACATGGTGCTGATAAGAAAATGGATAACAGCACTATGTTGATTTATGTTTTACTTGATATTTTGTGCTAGAGAGAGTGTGCTCTGAAAGGATGTAAGCTTTAGAAGAAAGCACTGTGCAAGAGTTGCACTGAAAGAAGGCTAAAGTGTATTGGCATTTTTTTTTGTTTGTTTGTTTTTAGTTAGGAGTCCTATTTTTTTTTTTTTTTAATTTATTCCAGAGAGCCCATGAGACTGCTGGTTGGTAAAGTCAACGCAGAATGTTGCAAATATCAGTTTCTGGGTTCTGCTGGATGTGAATGACTTTTGCCTGTTTGGCTTTGCTGTATAAAGGACAAGTGATAAATATGCAAATAGAAGTAGAACTGCAGTGTATATTTTAGACTAAGAACAGACTGAGGAATCTCACCGCTGTGTCAGAAACGTAGACTTTTTTCTGTGATTTTTTTTTCCAGTTTATCACTTTTTTTGAAATATGCTGTTAATTTCTCAACATCCGTTTCTTTTGCAGCATCTTGTTACCTTTCCAGTGTTCCAAATATGACATTTATTTTCCCATTTGCTAATTTTGAGTTTTTAAAAGGAGGCTTTAGTAGCACCCGCAGAGAACCATTCAAACGAATTTTCTGTCTTATTATATTCTGCCGAAATGAACAACAATGATTTGTGCATTCACTGCAATTACAGAAACCCCCATAATTACAAGTGAATAAATCTTTAGTTTCTCCAGGTCCCTGCTTCTCAGCTGGACTGGAACTGCTTCCAGCAAAAATACCGTAAATTTATGAACATTTAATATTAGTCTCTTGGATCAAGTACCTATAAATGTCAGTTTATCTGGTTTTTAAAAATTGTACATTTTTATCCTGCTATATCTCCTATGCCTTTTGCTTCTATTTTTCCAAGTTGTTATTTCTTCATGTTGACCAGTGAATAATTTTATCTACTGTTTTAAAGAAGTATGTTATGTAAACAACAACTGTTTATATTTGAGACACTTTCTGCAATATTTTTAGCTGATTTATTACCTGTGAGATTTTCTCTGTAATAAAGTTCTTTGCAACTTAATACAAATTCATTTTCTATTGAAAATAAAAACTTCACCTCCACTGTACAACTAATAATTTTATAGATAATCGACAGCTGCCTGCAAGAAATAATCCAAGCTCACCCTTCATACAGGTTTAAAAGTTAGCTCAATTCTTCAAGACTTAAGCTGGAGATCCTTTCTACACCAGAGTTACCAGGGTAGTTCTCCCACTGTGTACAGTTATAATTCAGGGAAGGCTGTTTCAAATCAGAGGAAATCTGGTTCATAAATTGAACAAGGAAGCCAGTTAATAGAAAAAATACCAGAACTAGAAGACAATGGAAAATTTCATGGATTGATTGACAGCTCCTATAAACCATCTTTCAGTTTTCAGAGAACTTTTAATCCCTGGTTTTAACTAAATACACAAATAAGACAAAACTTCCAGTTCGTAGCTTTAAATTTGGGGTATTATAATAAAAATATTTTTGACAGATTAAAATGTGCACATAATGTCTATTTGAATATAAAAAATAAGCATTATTATATTTTTTGAGATTTTTGAG
Source organism: Grantiella picta (assembly GCA_013397955.1). Lineage (NCBI taxonomy): Eukaryota > Metazoa > Chordata > Aves > Passeriformes > Meliphagidae > Grantiella > Grantiella picta. Next base: position 130,070 of record VZRM01008933.1, on the reverse strand, counting down.
TGTATTTCTTAAACTTCTGTAATTACTTGTGAAATTTCATAAATTAAGCAAATAATAACATAGCAGACCAGGTTTTCTAGTCCCATGCATTATTATCGCTGTTATTATCTGTATTGTTAACTTTCTTGAGTTACAGAACCATCTGAATATTTCACCAGACAAAATCTTATAGATTCTCATTTTCCTGTCTAAAAGCAGAATGAAAACAATCAGGAAACTTAACATGTGGAAGTACACGCTATCCATTGTAAAAACAGTTCCCAGACCATCTAAACAGAAGTCCCACTGGGATTTCAATGACAGTCTTTTCTATAGTTAAACAGTTTAATGGATTGGGCAGCTTAACAAAATCCATTGCTTTCTAACAGACATGATTTTGGGGTGGTTGTTTCTTTTTTCTTTAAATCCATGATGTAGCTCACGCTCTCCTCACATAGAGGGCAGCTTATACCTCTCTATATCAGATCCATATGCTGCTTGAATCAACTTTTCCCCAGACAGACAAAACTGACTAATGTCCAAAACATTATAATAACATTTGTAGCTGTAGCTGAGAAGGGCCAGCACATATTAATTTGTCATTTGGTGCATATTTATCAATGTGATTGCACACAGTTGCATTACTTATGCTGTTAAAAACCTAAGTCCTTATTAAAGCTAGTGCTGCTGAAATCAAATGGCCTTCATTAGTTTTATTCTAAGTGTACACTTATTTTTATGAAAATTTTATTATATATGTTATATTGTGAGTGTCTCTAAAAGACAGCAGGTTTCAAAAAGATAATAAAAAATTTCTCACTGTGTGATCAAGGAGGTATTTTCCTTTTCTTTGTTGCACAACAGCTCTAGCATATCCATAACAAAACTGTATCACTGGTGGAACTGATACAACAGCAGCTGGTAGTTACCATGACAATCATAATTTTAAAATATTTTTTCCAATAATATTGCTGATACTGCATCTATTGAAGTAAATGTATTCAACGTCAGGTTGGCTTATGGTTTAATAAACATGTTCATATTTCTTTGCAATAGATTACATCTAGAAAAACAGAGGAAATATGCATTTTGGATTATCTTCATTCTTGTGACAATTCTTACTTGATGAGAATGAGTTGGTACCCATTTATAGAATAAATGTGCCTATGGGGAAAAAAAATAGTATCAATATTAAAAGGCCTACTATGCTTTAGCTATATGCAGTATGTCCTCACTGCATTTTATCACATTTACTTTTCCCTACCATTAGGGTACCTTGTCTTGAAAGTATTGTTAGGGAGTGCATAAAGATTTTTAAAAGATAAATGTTATATATAAGATCCAGATTGTTGCATATGAATTTCTATTTCACAGTAAATGCCTTCTCCATTTTACCTCACCCAAAATAGATCCAGACTAAAATACAAATTCGGTAAATATCAGAAAAGGTTGGTTTAAAAATCAGATGAATGTCACTGTTGAGCCGCTAGCAGAGAGAAAAGACCCTCCAGAAGTTGTGTGGATCAAAGAGATTTATTTTTTTATTTTCCCAACTTATATAGACTTTTCAGAGGTCACTCAGATTGGTCAGTCCGAAACCTCCCCCTGAGCCTATTGGCCAGGCCCGAACTGTGTACATCTTGAGAAACCGTTTTAATAACATCCAAACTTTATCTTTGTTTATAAAAAACACAAGAAAATTCTCACAGGAAAGATCTGTGCCAGCCACAGATGAACTATGTTTTTTTTTCCTTTCCTGTTGCTCTTTATTTATGAGTGTTACAGTGTTGACAAGAAGATACTTCAGAGCAGAAAAAAATGAAGGTATCCATGTTCTCATTTCCCCAAAATTTTCAGTGAAGATTCTAGAGAAACAAATTGTGCGTTTGTCCATTTAAATTAGCTGTGTGTTGTTGCTGCCCACACAGTGGAAAACATAGAGGACATAGACATAGAGAGCAATGAAAGTCCAGAGGGTGACTGGGAAGAAGAAGAGCCAGAAGAGGCTTGGGGAGAGGATTGCCCTTGGGATAGGGCGACCAAGTGAAACCCTCCCAGCAACCTCCGGGGCGATTAATCTGAATATGCAAAAATAGCTGATATCATTGGGCAGTTGCTCTCTCCACCCAGTTATACACATATGGTTTCTGTTCTAGAGAATTCTCCTTTGTTCGCTGTAGAGTTGTTGCTGATTGGATGAAAATTGGTGCAAGGCGTGACCTTGATGTGAGTTCATTAGTTGGTACTGTTGTCAGTTATTTGTGTTGCAATCCCCATTGGACCCTTCCTCTGTATCCCCTCCCATTTGCTGTTCCATAAAATCCCCTGCACGCCCCTCCTCGAGGCTCTCTGCTCTGACCTCTCAACCCCTTCACACCTCCACCCTCCTTTCAATAAACCTCTCGAGAACTCAGTGGAGAGACTGTATCTCTTTCGTCTCTAACCGTGGGTTCCGTGAGCAAGTCTTCCGCATTCCGGCATCGCTGAGAGAAGTGGCTGCTCCTCAAAAGAGCCGGGGGGGACGCTATAGTGTGTATTGAATATAAATCTCCTGGTTCAATCAGTAGTGGTCAGTAAATCACAGGACAGCATATTCTTATGCATGGTTCTACTTATTAAGTATACAGCCAGTTTTTCAGATGAGTGCAATTTTATTATGTAAATATGTTTCTCCATAAAAATAATAATTATAGAAAGCTCTAATGATTTTAAAGGTACTATTTTTATGAAAAGAAATGTTGGCATACACGAATACATTAAACTGCTTGTGAAAATATTATTTGAAATTATCAAGTAAAAATTTTACATTGTCAGAATATAATATCTAAAAACCTCTTAAACTTGGCTGTAGCAAATGCTTTGAGGGTGACTGGCAGATAATGCATGATGAGTGAGCTAATCAAAAGACTTTGGTGCTACCAAATTGTCTGGAAGACTAAAATAAAGTATGACAGCATTTGCAATTTGAGTGTAGTTTTCATAAACTTTTTTTTTTTTTTCACAAATGTTACCATAAAAACAAGTATAACTCTTCACTGCTAAAAGAAAATCATAACTTTTGACCAAATGAAGTATTGAATTATTTTGCATCTATTTACTAATAGGAAGGATATGCTTTTCTTATACAGGTTCTCAACACTATTCCAGATAAATTAGCTTTGAGAAGTTTATGAGTTCATTTTAGATGTTCAAGTTAGCTTTGAGAAGTTTATGAGTTCATTTTAGATGTTCAAGTTTCTCAGCACTGCATACCATCCTCCTCGATATTCACACTGAAAGTGAAAAATTTTGAACAGTGATTTCAGTGAGGGATAGGCTCAGATGTGGATAGCTCCTATGACAAACATATTTTCTAAGTGAAGAAGGATCATCTCTAGATTTTTCTGCAGGATCAGGATTCTACTTAGGCTCTCACATAGCCTCAAATCATGAGGAGATTTTAAAAATTGTTATGAAATACATTTAGTTGCCTTTTTGCACATGCTGAATTCATGCTTGCTATGACTCATTTAAGATTTTTCTGTAGAGTCTGTCTGGTACACTACCAACAACAAGGGGGAGAAGTATAGTATACATACGGTACCAGAGTACTGGAATGAAGTAGGGCTAAAGTGATCTCTGAGGTCTTATCCACCCTCCTGCTGAAAGAAGTTAGACCAAATAGCTCAGGACCTTGCCCAGTCACATTCTAGCTCCAAGGGTGAAAACTCCATAGCCACCTTGGGCAACCTGTGCCAGTATTTCACCAGCCTATGTAAAAAAAATAGATGATGGGTAGATAGGCAGATGGACAGATAGATAATATATCTAGGGCCTCTGTTTCCATAATTTCTTCTACATGTATGAGAGAAATTATTTGCCCAATATCAGGCAGTCATTTTAGAATTCTGATAGTCTTACTGTTCAAACACTTCTTGAGAAGCTGACAGGCTAGATTACTCCTTTGCCTGCCTGCAGGTGTTTTAGATGTGCCTCTAAATAACAGATACCGTGACTACCATCTGGCATCTGACATTAAATGTACCCTGTAGCTAGAAACTTCTTATTTTAGACAGATGTGAACTTCTTCTTTCATTATAGCCCAAGTTTTCCTCAAGGAAACACACAGTACTCCACATACTGCAGAGTTGTAAAGACCTTATTCTTGTTTGATCTGGGACACATGTATAGAAGATATCAAGAAGCGACCAAAATCACCTCATGAACTTCTGATACAAAAAAAAACTCCCAGAAAACAAAACAAAAAAACAAAACCAAGCAAAAAAAAAAGGCCCAAAAACAAACAAAAAACCAAAACAAACAAAACAAAAATCAAAGCAAAAAAACCCCAACCAACCCTGCTCTAAAAACAAAATAATACCTTATGTGACGTGAATAGTCTATTTCACACTTGATTAAACATAGATAAGTTATCGGTTTCAAAATTAAACCACTGGTTATCGTCTTCATGACAAGACGATACAAGTGGAGCACTCTCTCAACCGGTAATATATATAGTTAGTATTAATGCAAGTGCAAATTTTATACAGCCAAGGTAGTTACCAGAAAAGTAAGTCAAAAACATATTGCTCAGGAGGAGAGAAGACAGTATCATACCCTTTCATATTAAAGACAAATTTTTAATTTGAATTTTCATATGTGCATAGTGCAAAAAGTAAGAGCAGCAACTAGGTGTCAAAAATACAATTTTCCATTTTGCATTCCATAGAATAGAAATATTTACAAAATAATCCTATTTTGTTTTTGTATTGTGGACAATTTTATTGTATTCACACTGGAGAAATGAAGAGAGGAACCACATGAATTTCAGAATGAGTAAATACCAGTTCTGCACTAAGGGGGAACAGCCCCATGCATGCCTGTGCTGGGGGTCACCATGCTAGAAAGCAGGAAATTCTGGTGGCCAAGAAGGCCATGAACCAACAGTGTCCCCTTGCCACAAAGAGGTCTGGGGCTGCATTAGGAAGCACATCGGGCCAAGGGATATGATCCTTCCCCTCTACTCAGCACTGATGAGACATATCTGGAGTGTTGGGTCCACATCAGAGCTCTCCAGTGCAAGAGAAATATGGACTTACCATTCACTGAAGAACCATAAAGATGGTGAAGGGTCATGAAGACGATGAATGCACTGGAGCCTCTGGAGGAGGTGGTTGAGAGAGCTGACACTGCTCATTCTGGAGAAGGGGATGCTCAAGATTTCTATCAATGTACATAAATAGTCATATGGAAGTAAAGAAGACTGAGAGAGACTATCATCCATAATGCCCAATAAAAGCAAAAGAGACAGAGGGCAAACATTGAAGCACAGAAGTACCTTCTACTTGACCAGTAGCAATGCCTAGTCCCATCTGGAAGGATTTCAAGAACTAGGAGTGGACAAATTCCTGCAGATTCTTTTGGATGCTTTAATTTACTGAAATTAGAGCTCTAAGAGAAGTGTTCAGTTTGTTTTCTTCTGTGGAAGAAACATCATATAGACTGTCTATTAACTGTTTTGAAAAGCAACAGTAGGAAATATTTTCAACTTTCCATCATATAGCACTTACACACTTTGGAATTTTTTTCTAGAATTATTTCCAGGAATATAGTTCCAACTAAGCCTAGTTTAATTCTTTTCTACTCTTGGTCAAACATTTCGGAGAATACAGCTTGATGTGTCCAGCTCTGTACACTCTCATAATTTCAAGAAACATTTCTTATTGAGAAATACGTGAAAACTTTTTATTTGAGGTTACAGTAGATTTTTAAAGATACTTAAAGGAAAACTTCCTTTTTGTAGTAAAGCTGTGATTACTCATTTTCATTATGTTTTTATATAGAAATTTTTCATCACCTGCAGTGATGAATATTTCACAAATATTTCACAAATAGTCAATCTGCTGGCTGCATAGCTTCCTATATACACTACATTGCCATTGCTTAATTGTTTGATTACATCTGAGGTGAAGCACATTCATTTTCTAGAATCTTCTATGTCTGGAAAAATAGAAATAGAAAAAAATATTTAAGAGTTTCTTAAAGCAGAGGATGGCTGGGTTTTTTATATTTTTACAGACGGGGACAAGTGTGGTTGCTGACCAGGTGGGAAAAGTTAAACCTAACATAAAGCTCTGTTAAACTGAGATAGGATTGTAAAGTTCATTGTTTCAAAATGACCAGTGAAGTAATATTTTAGCTCAGCTAATAGGACTGGATTTTACAATGGTCACAGCACATAGGAGATGAGAGTCAAGCATCTAGCTGACGTCTCCTACAGCTATATCCCCCACCTACCCTCTGTATCTCCAGATGTAGAGATATAGACATTTTAGAAAGTATCATGATCTTTTCATGCATAGAACTGACACAAAATTATGGTTTAGGACTCAAAATAATTTCCTGCAGAAGTTGAAATGTATGTTCTTCTGGAAGATTTGATTTTGGTCAGATGATATTTTCTACATAATATGAGAGGCTCACTATTTAAATAATTATTGAGAAAGTTGGAAGGAATAATTGAATGTGAGATGACTGTTGCAGTGTGTCCTAATTCATAAACCATTCTCCCTACTCTTATCATCACCTATTTTTTTATCAGTAATAGGGATAGGGTTAAATAGCATGCATTTCTAGCAGATCATGAGCAGCCTCCTAGTGGCACTTTGTGAAGATTTTTGCAGTAAAGAGTCTGTTATAGGTAAAATGACGGTAGGTTTTTGCATCACTTTCATCTTGGGCATAATTTTATGGAGTAAAAAGGAATTCTAACATGAAATGACTCTTCAGTGTAAGTTTCACAGCACAGAATGTTGCCATGAGCTTTATAGTTGCTTAAGGGCACCCATAGTGATTTCCAAAGCTTTTGCCCTACCTGTGAAGTATTTAGTATATATCCTCAGGAAAGCTTTCAGTATTTATTGGACATAAATTTCTGGGCTGGAAATTCAGAAGATAAGCCTGTGTGGATCATATCTTCCCTTGTTTGTCAAAGCCCAAGTTTTTTCTACTCTGCATTTCAATCTCAGGCATGTTAAATAGCTTTCTGCTGTGTAGAAATCAAACATGAAAGATCAGAGATATTTACCTTGACTTCTGAGAGGTCAGCATATCATTTCCTTTTGAAAGAGAAATGAAAGGGTGAAGATGTATAATGTTTTACTGAGTCTTCTTTTATGTACAATATACACAACCTCCCTGATGATTGTGTTTTTGAACAGAGGTATGAAATAATCAGAACAGACTTCAGAAATAATTTGTGTTCGAATTCCCAGTGAGGCTCTCTGTCGAGAAACTGCTACAAAACAGAATTCTGTGGCCTAATGTACTGAGTCCTCTTTTAATAACTACATGCTTTTGTTATCAGTAAATAACCATAAAGCTGGTGAGCCAGGTGGACACCAGTTAAAACTCATGTTCGTGGATTTGGAATTGTACTTCTAGGTGTCTTTTGCAACTTCTACGACTACAGCAGTTTCCAGTAAATAATTTGCAATATATATTTTGAGATTAATATAATAAGAGAACTTTTTCTCTGAAGATGTGGCATTGGTGTTATTTATATCCCATTGTGATATTCTGACGTGTATTCTGCATAAGTGTATTGCCCTCAACTTGATGAATAACAAATTAAATTATTCAAATAATGAATTTGGTTAGTCAAGTAGAAGCATTTCCTAAGAATTTGTGTGTGAACTATAATACTTAAAGGGGATTGAGTCAAAGATTTTTTTTCAAATATTTGTTAGACTCACTAAATAAAACTATTTTGATGGTGGTTTTATGCTGGTTTTTGAATAAAAAATTGGAAGTATATTTTGGGCAATTGGAATAGTTACTGTAAGACTGAATTTCAAATACTTAAATATGTTTGTACTAGGAAGTTGGTACTAAACATATGTTGATTGTAACAGGCAGCTAAATCATACAGGATGATTTATTCCTTTAATCCAAATGGATTGAATTCCAAATATGAAGTGTTTATTATGAAATCACAAAAGCTCCCCACCATAAGTTTTATTAGATTTTATAATAAATTATATAAAGAATAAATGAATTTAAAACTTTCGTTTATTGACAATATATGTCTAAATATATTTTTTCAAAATTATTTCTAAAATTCTAATCTATGCTATATTGAATATATTTCGCATTCACTTGGATAAATTTAACACTTTGTTTTATGAAACAACCAGGATACTTGCAGGCACACTCAGAGAAAAAGAAGTATTTTTCACTTGGTAGGATTTCTTTGCAAACATCAGAAGAGAAATATGCTTCATATATCACTGAATTAACATGATTATACTTAAACTGTGTGTCCTGGCTTTAATTGACATTTTGCTTTAGTACTCCCATTGCTACCATGTAGATCTTAGAATTACATTAAATGCAGGCATATGGATCTACTTAACATGGTTTCACACTAAATTTGTACAGTGCTTGATCTTCCCACTATATAATGACACTTTTTTTGTTATCAACACATTCATGGCCTACAGCTGACTGCTTTTATAGCTTTTAATTAAAATCTGAAGTGGAAAGAGTCTATTAGTCGGTGTGTGAAACCAGTCATAAAGAAGAGGTTGTAGAAATCCTGCATAAGATGGATAGCATTTACATCACTTTTCCCACCTTTGTCTTCACGATGAGAAGAAACTCCTTCAAGTTAATGATATCAAAGTGGGAGGTCTGGGAGGCAGAGCCTATTTTATCAAGAGCCCTCAATTATTAAGGACTTACAAATAAATTTGCAAGCCAGAAGTCTTATCAATATTTTATTTGGTTTCACAGACTTGATAGAGAATCTCTCCTACAGTTTGTGGACTCATTTTTATTCATGTGGTTCATTTTACTTTAGATTGGCAGCTGACCTTGCATATCATGTTGCATCTTTGGATATTAAATTTTTCAGTAAAAGGTATGTTTTCAGAATGCCTGGAATCTACACATACATTTCCAACAATGAATTTGAAGAATGTGCATTTGTCACACACTCTGTAATTCATTTCCATGAGTTTCTTTACTTTATATGCCTGTTTGACCACTAGGCAGCCAGTTTCATCGTCTCTTCCCATGAGTAGCACTGCTGCTTCATTGACTGAGCAAATGAGACTGAAATTTATACCTTCCAATTCATAAGCATACATTAAAATGCTCACAAAAATTTGAAGTAATTTCAGAAAAATCTTAATGTACTGCCTTTCTTAAGTAAATTTTTTGTTCCCTTTTGGAAAAAAAATAAACCACCCAAAAAATCAGAAAAACAAAACACAAAACCCCAACAGTAAGAAAAGAAAACCTATTGCCCATTCAAATAACTGCTTTGTCTTTCAGATTCATAGCACTCTCTTTCCTTCCTTCTCCTTAGTCTGAAAACAACTTTCTGCCTTCCAAACGCCTTTCTCATTTTCTTACAGAAATTTTCTTTCCTGCCTTCCCTCTGCTATGTTACTTCCCTTGCATGTCCTTTCACCCCTGACAATATTTTGTTACCTTTCTTTCTTTTTCTTCTCTGAATGTATTTGTCATTAATATAGTTGTTGCTTTTGGTGTCACTGGCAATAGACTGATTTTTTTTTAAGTTTTTTGATTGCTTATGGAATCTGGTTTTATTTTTTGTAGTAAAAGAAGTGGCTGTCAAGAAAGAAATCAATATAATGTGATGAACTCTCTATGAAAGTTGAAATATTTTTAAAAGTCTTCAAAAAAAGAGGGTCATATAAACTGAAAAGGTTTTATTGCAATAATCAAAACTTTAAATATCATATTTAAATAAAAATTTGGTCATATTATGTTAAATCAAATCCATACACAAATAATGTGTATGCTAATAAAACAATTTAATCTTACTAAAAATGTATAAATATATTTGATTATATGGAATCTCATATATAATCTCATTTAATATATGAATATAAATATATGAATGTATATCACATTATTTTACCAATTTTAATTTAATAAAAAATAAATATGATTTAATTTTATTTTTTCCAATAAAAAGTCACATTTTTAATTCTTTTGAATTTATCAAACCAGAGCCCAACTTAAGGATTTCAGGCACTGAATGCCAATAGTACTTACAATCACATAGTCTGTGGTAGTAAGTACAGAATGACTGGCAAAATAAAATGTGGAGAGATCCTTACACTACAAAGATCACATGGTATTAAACTGGATTCTTTTCATTTTGGCATAGAAGATGAACTGTCTGTTACTTAATTCTAAGTAACAGAGGAAACTTGACTGCTAGAACTTTTAAATAAAAATGAATATTTAAATTTTTTTTTCTACTCTTATTCCTAAGATTTTAGTTGTTTCCCATCTTCAGGTAAGGAATTCAAGAAACAAAATTATGGAAATGCATAAACCTCTCCACTGTTCTGCATCTGGCACAAAAGCAGATCTCAGTGTCCAGGATGAGGAATGAGAATATATTTATAGCAGGAGTTAAGCAGAATTAGTCCATTTGGGAGGACAGCGTGGGTGTGTGCAAAACATCTTAGAGGCTGAAGATTCAGCACAGACCAGGATTGTCACGGAAGGTTTTTGTCAAGATAAGCCTATTGTGTTTGTGAGTACAAAGAGGCAACTGTACTGGTAACTCATGAGGGATTTGAGGATTGCACATTTTCAAATAGCTGGGGCATTTTTATCAACTGCCTTCTGTACACTACATATTTCAAAGGAGTGTGTTTTGTAGAAGGTGCTACAATGACTGAAAAGTGAGTACTTTGTCCATTCTCAGAAAATACAGTCTTAAAACAAGCAGTTGCTGCCATGCAGACATTCCTCAAATTACAGAATATCACCAGTAATTGTGGTGGAGAAGGCCAGAGAATAAAAAGGATGTTAGCAATGTGTATTTGATTTAAAAAAGGCAGTCAGGGACAGCTTTTCTACAGAAATTAAACTATACTTTGCTTTCTACAAATTTTATCTTTTTTCAACTAAACGGGATGGTAGAAGAACAAGAATTTTTTTTTAATGACTTACTGAAAAGAAACATAATATCTGTTACAGGCCTTCAAACTCTATGTTCTGTTTATATTATTAGTTTCTTAAGAATGTGTTTCCCAACTGATAGCTTTAACCAAAAAATGAAACCTACTGTGTTGTCACATGCATAGACTTAACTCTGAAAAAATAAGAGAAGATATTTATTTATTGATTTCAGTTGTAGACTTTGTAGTTAGAGTATGAGGTATTCTAAACTTGACATTTTCAGACAAAAGCATAACATTAACTGACAGTGTGCTTTTGTATTTTGAAATGGGAACCATAGGTAAAGGGCAAAATAAAATTGTTTTTGTGTAACAGACAGCCCATTTACCAGCAATAGCTTTCCTTTTATGTATTTCATGTGTGACCTGTTGGGGAAAATCACTTTGTTCTCTGAAGCATCTGTGGTATACTGCCGAGGAGAGATGGGTTATTGTGTTATGCATTTTTTATTATTAGTTTTTCATCCTGGTGCCAAAGAGCAAACTTTAGGAGCATACATGGGACAAATCCAGTCACTATGACTCTATTTTCTCCTCCTCCACCCTCTCAAAGAGTATCATCCAGTTCAAAATAAGCACTAAATTTTCCTCCGTATTGAACCATCACTTATTTTAAGACAACATAGCAAAGAACAAGTTGCAGAAAAATAAACACATTCCCAGTTTTCTATATAGTGTTATATGGCAGATAATATGATAGCTTTATTAGATTCTTTTATATTGTGTACTTCCAGGCCTCTGGTGACAAATGGATATCAATGGGCTTTCCACAGTGGTTTTGGAGATTTCCAGATTTATCATACACTAGGTTTGAGAAAACAACCATCTGTCTGCTTCGTTTTATGAAGTGTCACTGTGAGCCCTGGAGCTGAATGGAGCCCTGTATTTTTCATTCTTGTCACCTTCCAGCAGCAGACACTACAGGTAAGTGATACAGGCAGTTCTGTCATGCAGCAGGAATGTCCAGAGATCCCAGGCAAGCCTGAGAAGAGTTTATTGACCAGGGCACTTATGGCAGCACATCATCCAGACCCTTTGTGGAACTTGGCCTGGCTCGGTGCTGCATGTAGTAGATTCACTGCAAACAGAATTGGCCTGTGTCCAGAAGGCTGAATGGTATGCCAATTATTGTTTCTATGGGATTACTTGAGGTTTTTTTGTGATACGGGGTTTTTAAGCTTGTTTTGGATTGTTGGTTTGGTTTTTTTTTTAATTCCCCTAACAACCATTGCCTTTTTACCAGTCTTCTCTGAAAGGCAGATTGACTGATTTAGTGGTTTCTTTTCCTGAGATGAAAACCTCCGTTTGTAATTTTCATTATGAATCTATGGGGCACACAAATACACAAAAAATTGCATCCAAAACTGCCTGGAGTACTCCATAATCTACCCGTGACGCATATTTCAGTTAGTCATTAGTACTGACTATTCATGAAAATGGAAATTAAATACAATTGGTTGTTTCATCATTTAAGCATTGTTCTCACATTCTCACGTAAACCTTACTATCATCCAAAACTGAATGATAATTTACATCAATGCATATTAATGCATCAGATTGTCATGGCAACATTTGCATAAACATTATCAGTGGCATCAGATGGTCATATGACAGTTGCACCCTGAATACTTATATCTTTTAATAAACCAGTAATATAGCTATCCATACCTTTGGCCTTTTTGCAGATTTGCAGTTGTAGGTGTTGTGTGTGTACAAAGCATTTCCTGGTGGACAGCGAGGTTTTGGAAACAGTGTAAACCCCAGGTCTGCATATCTTATTAAATGATGAGGACCAAAATTATATTTTTTTCTTTAAAAAGTACGTATGCAATTTGGGATCGTAATCTATGCAAATGGTATCCAGAAGTCACAGCCAAAGTTCTGTCATTCTCTTTCACTACCATGGCATTAAAATTGTGTTAGAAAATATGTGTCCTTTGCACTTTCCCAGTTCAAGACTCTGCCTCCAAATTAGTATTCATCTTAATGTTTAGGGGCTTAGCCATTGTAATTAATCATGTTGTAACTGTAGAAAGATACCTAATACACCATCCCTATGCATTATTTAGATTATTTTCTTAGTGAAAGGAACAGGCAAGAGATTAATTAAATCAAACACTTTGGGGTCTGTTTTCCCGCTGATGAGTAGAGGATTTATATGCAAAACTCAGGTTAGCATTAATGTAAGTTTGTTGCATAAATCACCTAGGAATAGATAGGAGCAGTAAGACTTTTAGTGACTTCCTTAAACATTTTTGTCCATCACTGCTGCCTAGATCATCATTTTTATTAGTGAAGGAATACTATCATATTGTTTTATGAGACAATGCACCAAGTCATTTTAGTCATGAACTGTAGGTGAAAGCTCAATGTACAAGCAAACTATGCACACACTTACAATAAATACAGGCACAAGCAAGCTTGCAATGATATGATAATTGTGAATGGTTTCTTAAAAACAGTACTTGTTATTTTTTGTTGTAATTTCCTCTGAAAGATGCTATCTTTTCATATTACCAAAGAGGGTAAAAAGCAATTAATCATCTAAAGAATCTTGTTGATAGGTAGTCTATTTTTTATACACTGAACTGCATAATTTGCAAGGTGAATCACAGTGAAAAGAAACCTTAGACTATTTTCTGTAGGTGCTTGAAACTTCTACAAACATCAAAGTCATTGCTGAGTATGACTTGATTGCTGTAACATTTCCTAACTTCTTTGTTTTCTGGGGTGAAACCTCTACTCTTGGTCATTATTTCTTGATGGCTCCATTTAATTAAAACTTTTTTCACTGTTCTCCAGGCTGATAGCTTGCTCACTCCCAGGATTTTTCCTGATTATTTCCATTAGGATTGATAAAAGCAATGAGTTTTCCTTTGGTACTGGCAATAGCAATATGAAATCCCACGCAAATGAGCAATGTTTGCCCATTTACTTCATTTGTCTGCCTTTCCATTCCTTAAAGAAAAGCCTCCCTCATTTGCAGTGATCTTTCTAATGGGCTTTGTAAAAACACCATCTTTTCTTACACATCTGGGCATGCCTGTCTCCAGGGTTTGACCATATTCCTCACATTTTTACCAGTGAACACAATGTTTTGTCAAGTTTACACTTCGACTCTGAATTTTGAGACAGTATATTTTTGTGTTTAAAAAGAAATTCTTTACGAGAGATTAACTGATTTGATAATCAGATGTGAGTTTTTATTGATTTTCAGCTGCAGTAAATCAGCTTACTCAACTATCATCTTCATAACGCAATTATTTAAAAATATTGTTCTTTTTTTTAAAATGCTGAAGTATATGTGTCTGTGAGTAAGTTACTACCAAAGGTACATTTTTCAATGTTCTTTAACCAATTCTTTAACTGCACATCTTAAATATTATAAATGTTCCTATTCAGAATAAGCCTCATGTTTTTATGTCATTTTAAACAGAAAACCTTTCTCCAGTTCACTTTTTTTTCCCATAAAGCCGGCAAAAAATACTGATACTGTAGAGGGTCTCTTCACTAGCAGGACTTGCTAATGCAACAAGGGGCACTGTATAGATAACATTATTGTAAGAAGGAAATGTTCCATCTTTACTCTTTACTGAGATAGTTTTGTGCTCTGTAATCATTATTTATTTGAATATATGGTGGAAGCCAAGGGAACAATCTGCACAAGGAAAATTTACTTATTAGAAAATTTTGCTATGCCATTATAAGGTTATTCTCCAGTCTAGAATCATGACTATAATTTTGACCTTCAGTGTGGCTCCTCTTGCAACACAGATGAAGAGTAGCTTAAACAATCATGAAGCTGGCATCCCTCAGCTCCTATGGCTCATTGATGCATATGCATATGAGTTGGAAACTCACTAGCAAATAATTAATTTTTTACCACCATTAGTTTCATCTCCTGATTGTTGGCTGTATATTTTCATGGTATTTTAAAGACAAGTACCATTCTTTAATGAAAATGCACAAATGGGATATCATAAGCTATTAAAGAAAAGTGATTATTATGCAAAGTGAAACAAATGGCTTGGTATTGGAGGTGTACAGTTTTGAATCCTGAATTGCTTGGGGGCTTGTGGGAATGCAGCAATGAATGCAAAATGTGAAGGCAGAAAAAAACCCCTATCGTTTTTGAAAGATGGATGACAGTAATTATCATGAGCAATGACTAACTATTGGTCTCCACTTTGTCTCCCCATATTTCTTTCTCTTTTCTTTTCCTTTTGTGAAACAATAACTCCAGGCAGTCAGTTACAAAATGTTAATATCTTTCAGTAGTCTAAAAGACATAGTCTTCACTAATGCTTCTAAAACTCGCTCTACCTTCTGCATATCAGAGAACACATATGAATGCGTAATTTATTTCATTGATAATAGCTCATGCTTTAATTACCACTTTGTAAAACAAAACTTACAAGTATTTTTTTCCTTATGCATTAGAATTGTTTTAACCGTGAACTTTAGCTGAGTTCTCTTGCTTGTTCAAAAGAAATGTTTGCATAAACATACTTAAAATGCTGAACAACTCTGTCCCTAAGTGATAAAGTCTACATTGCTGTTTGTTCTTATCCTAGTCACATTTATGAAAACAAGAAAATGTTGGAATTAATCCTTTAATAAAGAAAATAACAGTTAAAAATGAGTTGAAAAGGAGTAGTTTGCACAGAGGAATTTGTCTTGAAAATGTCTGTAGGTGATACATATCATAGGAAAATTCTAGCAACAACTGTTTCAGAATCCATTGCCAGCAAAAGTGATAACTTCTCTGAAGCAGCCATGCCATGTAATGAAAGGGGGGTGGGAAAAGAAAGGATATGGTGCAGAGAAGATACAGAGTGGTGGCAAGAACCATTGACCAGAGAAGCACTTTGTGGAGGAGCAATAACTTTGGGGAAAAGAAAAAAGAAATCCAAACAGGAAAAAAGCCAAATCCAACAACAAATGCCAAAATTAACCAGCAATCCCCAAAAGAATGAAACCAACCAAACCAACAAAAAAACCCCAAAATCCAACAAACCCACATATTTTTGAGAGTGGAGTCAACGAGAAAACTCAGGAAGGACAGATGAGATAGGAGCAATAGCAAGAAGAAAGAAGACTCCATGAGAAAGAGCAAGGATTTGGAAGAAGGGAAATAAGACCTCAGCAAACAAAAAGGCATAAAAAAAGAGAGCTAAATGAAGGAACATAGCACCAGAAGCGCATACAGAGAAGTAATGCAGTGGGAACAGATCAGCTGCGAAGAACTTAATCCTTTTCAAACCATGACACAGTATTATGTAGAGGAGGATTTTCAAGCAAGTGTTGTGAAAAACATTTTTTTCTTTAGGAAAGTATACAGACTATCTGGAAAAAAAAAAAAAACAACTAGGAGACTGAATTGGAAGATGGAAAAAACATTAAGTATAGAAAACGCTTCACTTTTACATAGAAGATTGGATGTGGAGGGATGACGGGGAAAACCTAATGTAAAATATATGAGTAAAGTTGTTTGGCAAGACCGAGTAATAGAATAAAGAAATAAACAAATGTAAGTAAAGTGGCATTTTCAAGGAGGGAGAAAATGAAATGAAGAGGTACTCAGAAAAAAACATTTAAAATCATGAAAAGCATCAGAAGAAAGAAGACAAAAATATAAATGGAGTAGGAAATGAATAGTAATTAAAAAAAAAAATAGAGAAAATACACCTTCACATACAGCTTCATATAATCTAATCTTTTAAAAATATGGCAAACCCACAACTTTCTGTGCTAAGGTTAGAAATGGGTGATTTCAGCCTATTGAAAGTCAGCGACAGTTAATGGTCTGGTTATTCCCTGACTCCAGAGATTCACACAGCTAGGGAAATAGTTCTGAAAAAAACAATTCCCCTGTCATCTTGTGTGTGTTGCAGTAGGGAGCTGTGAGTAGGTAATGTTGGCAACCAGTCTCTCTCTTGAGATATGGAAGGGAATTTTAGCTGGAAGTTGCTTTTGATGTTCAGTGCTCACATCCTGGGAGAGAATAGTTTGTTATGTTTGCTCTGAAGTACTTAGTACACTTCTGAGTGCTGTAAACCAATTAATAATTATGTATTAAAAAGCTCTAACTGAATTAAATTTATAGATATCTATATTATTATCTATGTCTATTAAAATCAAACCTTGAATATTTAAAAAATCATTTTAGATTGAGCATCAGTTGCATCCTAGACTCTCAAGTTGTCATTGACTATGTTTAATGGACTAACTTCTAAAAATAAGGAAGCATCTTTCAAAAATTGTCTTCACTTCATCTGCCCATGAGAACAGAATGAAAATAAATTAAACAGTTGTAAGCCATTGATTCAGATCTTATAGCTTAATTAATTCCAACAAGAAACTGATAAACGTAAAAGTCTGACACAGGGTTTTTTTATCTTTTTTTTTTCTTTTTCCCTTCAGACTTGGCTGCCACACATACTTTAGCAGTTACCTCTTTCCTCACTCACCAGAGTTTCTAATAGTCTCTATATTTCTAAGATTATGAAATTACAGTTATGATTAGGAAGGCAGTGTGGCATGTCTTCTAGTTGAAAATTACTGATGTTTCTCTTTCTGGTTTCTTTTGTCAGGAATAAAATAATCAAACATTACAAACTGTTTCTAAGTCTAACTCTCATTTTACTTTTAATTTAGTAGTACTTTATTTTTAATGGGTCCCCAAAATTATTGAGCATATTTTTCAGAAATTTTCAGAGCTTTAAGAGTGAAAGACATTGTGTTGTGTCTGACAGGATGGAGTTTCACAGCTGCTTCTATGTTGTTGTCTCAGATTTTTTGACATAAACCACATTGATAGCACACCAGTATTAAAACAGGTTGCACAGGAAAGTGTTGAAATCACCATCTGTGGAAGTGTTCAAAAGGCACTTGGATGTGGCACTTGGAGACATGGTTTAGTGGTGAATACACTGGTCCATCCGAGCTTAATGTTTGGACTTGATGTTCTTAGAGGTCTTTTAAAAACTTAATTCTTCTATGATTTTATGATTTAATTTTTTTTCTGAAACACTGAGTGAGCTGAGTTGTGCCGAAGATGCACAGCTGTAGTAGATGGCTTCTCCAGCCTTGGAAAAGAAACAAGAAGGTTTTTTTGTAGCTGATTTATCTGAATCCCTCCTCAAGCTATTGTTTGTCTGTCTGCACTGGTCCCAAGCTGGTGACCAGCCTCATTCCTATCTTTATTATTCCTAGTAGAGCACTGTATAGTATGTATTTTCATACTTTGTTGTAGAGATCTGATTTGCATGTGTCTAGTCCTTGAACAGAGTAAAATCAGTCTAACTGGAAACCTAAAATGCTGTGCAGAAACACTCAGAGCTATCTGTCTGCAGAAGTGTGTATTAGCTAATACAGACCTTTTTATCTGTTGGAGAAAAAGTGAGGGAAAAGGGAAGTTTTAAGCATGGGACCTGAACTTGATGAAAACCTTTTTTTACTGTGGGGGTGACTGAGTAGCCCCACAAAGGGAAACAGGGGAAACAGGAGGAGCAGGATGTTCAGTGATGCTATGGAATCATCTTTGGAACTATTTAAAAACCTGTCTGGACACAGTCCTAAGTAACGTGCTCTAGGGAGCCCCTCCATGCAGGACAGCTGAACAAGATGACCTCTAGTGGTGTCTTCCAATCTTACCCATTCTGTGATTCTGTGGTTTGGCTAAGTAGGAATCACATAGTACTTCTCCTTCTATGTCAACATTTAAATAGTTACTTACTCTTTTCCCCCTCTGTGATAAACCGTATTGCACTGTGGTGTGTTATAGTTGGAGAGTGGTGCTTGCAGTCCAGACAGCTAAGATATTATACCAGGGACCATACAGAATAATTCATTTTCTGCATGTGCACAAACACAGATTTTCCATAATTTGTATTCAGCTCATATAGCCTTGGTTTCCTGTATAGAAAATAGATAACATTTTCCTCATAAGCAACATTTTTTGATGCAGTTACTATACAAAGTAGAAGGGTGGACTATTTTCCAATAATTAAATCTACTTCCTGTTTTATTTTGTTCTGATATTTGTTGTGGTTTATTTTTGTTCTTTACTTTTACAATTGCGTTGGGTTCAGCATCTGTTTTCTTGAAAGTTTTATTATTATGTATGTACTTAATAAATTGTCTCAGCAGTGTGAGATGAAATACTCACTTATGTTTGTTCAACAGTTTACAGTACTGCAAAAAGTACAAACTGTTAATTAAGAATATAAGAAAGAAACAAGAATGGAATGAATTTAGAAACAAACTAGTGAATTACATCACCCAACATTTTAATCTTGTTCCTAGACTCTGAAGTTATGCAAATCCAGTCTCCTATGCCTATATTATCAAACATAATTTAAAACCTGAAGTGTGTTTTAAAATTTAAGAATTAAGATTCTTACTGGAGTATTATTTTCAAATTTCTATAAAACATACAGAAAAGTATATTTTCAGTATATTGAAGCATCTAAATTTGGTGGCTAGAGTAGCTGCAATGTTTACATGTTACTTCAGAAATATGATTAAGAAAACACCTTTGATGCAGATGTATTTTTTGATTTTTCTATGGTGCAGCCTGTTCTTAGAGATGGAAAAAGGTACTGAATGTCAGAGACTTGACATAAATTAAATAATTCAGTTCAAATATTGACATGTATTTATAATTAGATAATTTTGAAATTTTTATCATTTAATGAACTATGGTAACATAACAAATACTCAGTGTACTCCATGTCATGGTGAAAAAAATTATCAGTGGTTTTGTTCTATTCCTTCCTGCTCTTCCCCCTACTTTAGGCAGAGCAGAAATCCATTGTTCAAGGAAAGATAGGGCTGCACTTCTTTAGTATATTCTGCATGTTCAATCTGTCTTAATTTTTTTTCCTTTGGTACTTGATTTTTTCCAATTTGTCATCCAGTAACTTTATTTGCTCTGTCATTCTGTTCATTATCTGTTTGTGTTAACTCAGTTTTTTCCATATCTGGGATACTACCATGTACCTCTGCATCTGAAACACTCATCCTCCTAATTTATGGTCCATTTTATTTTCTAACATGCTAAATTTTGAGCGCAGAATAGTAGAAAAATTAATGTTAAATACTGTGACTCTTTATTTGCCTGTGTATCTGGGAAATAAGGAACTTACCCTGAACCTCTCCTGTATCCTGTGAATAGTATATATACAGAAAACATTGTGTCAAAGTGATTTCAATGATACTCACAACATCCTGAAGGCACTGACTGCACAGCGCCTTTACCCTCTGAGCCCATCTACCAATTTGCAGATTTAATTCAATATGAGAAAATATTGACACTTTTTAAAGGCTTTTGAAGGGCTTCATGGGGGTGGCAGAGAGAATAAGGCAGCCAGTCTTGAAGAAGTTAATAAAGTATGTTTTGGGAATTCTTTACAGTCAGCTGATAAAGAACCAGAGTTATACATGTAAGTGATTAATGTGTGGTCATAAATTAATTACATAATTTGTGACAGCATGAACAGTAAACCTGCGGCCTTAAATATAATTCAAGTGTAAGTACTGGCTGATGTAAAATTGACTGCAAATTTACAATTTATAACTTCATTTTTACGGAAACAATTCACAATTTTTTTTTTTGCATGTCAATATCAGGTCAGTGTTATAGCTACAATGGTATGTCCCACCTAAAAATAATAAAATTGTGAGAACTAAACTGAATTCAAGGTGGGTCATTTTTGTTTTTTTGTTTGGGGATTTTTTTACCATTATAGGGACTGGGTTTTAAATTAAGAGACAGGACCTCCACCCTGTCTGCTATCCTCATTATCCTTCCTAACAATGAAAAGAGTGGTGGGATTTTAGAAAAATATTTTTTCTGCAGGTAGATCACTGAGACATTTGAAAATTTTAGTGGTGGCACTGGAGGAAGCACATTGCATTAAATGAGACTTTGATCCAAATGCTCAGGTGGTATGAATCTGTGCAGTTCATTGATGAGGACAGCACAGCCCCAGTGTCTTTGAAATTTTCCCTTTACCTGGTTAGACTCAGGAGTTAGTCTGCCTCTCTGAATGGAAAATCATGTGAGATACTTATTGCAGGACTGAAATGCTCTTTTTGACAGCACGTAGTACAGTAAGCAGACCTGTCTGTAGGAAATGAAATGAAATGAAAGACGAAGCAGTTACATGAAACTACCTGTGACCAAATCTATCTTCTCCTAGTGAATCAGTTTACACATACTTATTCAGAAACTACTGTGCTCGTAGCTCACACCTATTCCTGGTTCTAGGAATGCTTTAACCTGACAGTGATTTCTTCAGACAAATAATAGGGATATTAGGAACTTCTTGAAAGTTATTATGACTCTGTCTAGACAAGTGCTTATCCATGAAGTAATAAGCTGCCACTTTAAAGTCAAAGAGGTTCCTTATCTTTTTAAGGTTTACCAGGTGGTGAGGTGTCTGTGACATCTAGAGTGTTATGATTTCTTGTTCTCAGCACTTAGGCTGCATTTTCAGATTGAGGCAGCTTTGCAGAATTTCCTTTGAAGACATGCAAATTATGAAGGAAGATGTATTCCTGAAATCAAGACTGAATGACATACATTTCTCAACTTCCAGAAACCATTTTAAACAAAGAGAAATATTTTTAAAATTTTCCATTGGCCTTCCGTTTAGAGTTTAGTGCTTCTATCCTATTAATGGAGTACAGAGAAAAAGAGATCCAAGAGAAAATAAGATGCAACCATAGAAATCATAATAGTTTTCCTGCTCTTTATCCCTTTAATTCAGGAAGGCATAAAAGTGTGTGAGGTTACACTTTGCTCAGCAATTTTTTCTGGTTTGAATTTGTTTAGTTATGAACATGAGAGTACCACAGAAAGAGTAGGTTTCGTTCATATTTGGCTGTCCACACTTCCTGTCTAGTCAATGGAAAGATATAAGTACATTTATAAGGATATTTTCCTCATTCATTCTATGACAGAGGCCTAAAATCAGGAGATTAGCCATGATCTGAGTCTACCCTCCTTTCCTCTCTATTAACTATATAGAAGATACATGAAGAAAGCTGAGAGAAATCCAAACCAATATATGTATAGTCTAAGGTTTTAATTTTTAAACCCAAAATAGAGTACATATAATCTTTTAAATCTCCAATATTTAAATGGATTTTCTTAAAGATAAATTGACTTCTTCACAATGACATTGTATGCCAAAAAATGAAACACTGATACGCGCTAATATGTTCTGTATTATTTTAGTGTAGGGTGGGTAATTATTTGTACTTGTTCATTTGAATCACGCATAGAATCTTTGTACTAGACCTTTATTAAATATATTTTATATTTTACTTATAGATTTTTGATTAATTTATTGGAACAAATTCACTCATCAGACAATGAATCCAGCATTATCATTTTATAAAGCTTTGTGGAATCATCTGTGCATAATTATCCATACTTTTTACAGATCAAAAAATATGCTGCTCTTGTGGTTAGCCAAATATTTGGTGTATGTGTGTTTGGTGTATCAGGAGTTTTTTGGATTTCATTTATAGTTAAATATTTGTAGATATAATTCTTTCTAATAACTGAACTTGAAGATCGGTTTGGTTCAAATGATTACAAAATATAATTAAAATTTGTTAATTAGACCTTTAAAATCTTTTCTGTTGAAGTTATATGAGTTTGAAATTATAGCAAGAAAGACTTTTTTAAAAAACAACCCTTATCTTTCACTTTAAAATAACTGAATATGTCCATCATTAATTGGGGAATAATTCAATCCCAAGCATGGATCTTGTAGACGAACCTGTGGCAAATTTGGCTGAGTTAAAAATTTCTGAATCAGCCCTCCATGTAAATTCTATTTCAATCTCAAATGTAGAGACACTGAAGTTGTCTCTGTAGCTGTTTAAACCAAATAACTATTTAAGGTGAAGGAATGAAAAACCTCCAGCTCCAAAACCTTTTCACAAAGGAACCGTAAAGGTAGTGGCTGAAATACAATGTTGCAGAAAGTCCCAGTAATGAATGTAAATCTCAACTTCTCTCTCAGACTCCCCCGACACCCCACACTCACCTACACAGTCCCCAGCATTAGTTACTGCACTTATATTCTGAAGAACTGTAAGCCTCTCTACAACTATTGATCTGCAGACTTTCTGAAATTAAACTGCCAGGTATCACTGTGTTCTTGATATGTTATTGATTTTCTTTGGAATGTTTTAAGGAAAAAAATATGACAGAGCTGTAGGACAAAGAGAAGGTCTCAGATTTATTTAGCAGACAACTTGATTATGCAGCAGCTGACCACAACATTTTTGTTTCTTTCCCCAGCTGTCCTTTGAGAATTGCTGCTAAAATAATGGTATTTTTAGGGGTTAAAGCGTCCTCCTGAATCATCAAATCTTTATTGATCTGATTCACAAAGGTTCTGAGCCCCTCAGGTGGCAAAACATTCACCTGCTGCTTTAAGGCAGCTTTGACTTTGCTTTATATCCTTCAGAGACTGGTGTTTGTGGAAAGAACATCCAACACATCATAGACCTGCCTCTTGTTTATAGGCATTGTTCAATTCACAGCCCTGATACTGCATTAAGTTACACTCATCTGTAGATTTCAGGGTCACCTTTATAAAAAGAAAAAGTTTGTTCTCAACCACTTTACTGCTGCAGTATCTTTGATTCAGAATATGGAAAAGGAAAAGAGACTAGGACATTTTTACAGTTGTAGACTTTTTTTTGCAGTTACACTAAAGAATTTACTTTTTGCCTTCTTATCAATAATTCCTAACCAAACAGCTCTTTGTTGCTATCAGTCTTCACAGCATTAACTTGTTATGTTCACCATCACAGCTCACACCCATTCTTCTATACTGGCTCTGGCAGGGATGGAGTAAATTTTCTTCATAGTAGCTTGTATGAGACAATGTCTTGCTTTTGTGAATAAAACAGTGCTGACAAGATACTGATGTTTTTTAGCTGAACAGTGCATGCACAGAGTCAAGTCCTTTTCTGCTTCTCCCTCTGCTCTGCCAGTGATCGGGCTGGTGGTGCACAAGGAATTGGGAGGGGACACAGCCAGAACAGGTGATTCTAGCAGACCAAAGCACTGTCCCACACCCTATGGTGTCACGCCCAGCAACAGAAGTTGCAGGAAAGACAGAGAAAGGAGGAGATTTTAAAAATTGTGATGTTCCTCTTCCCAAGTAACAATTACATCTGATAAAGCCTATTTTTCCTGGAGATGGCTGAGCACCTGCCTGCCCATGGCAAATGATGAATGAATTTCTTCTTTTGTTTTGGTGTTGTGCACAGCTTTTGCTGTAGCTATTAAACAAGCTTTATTTCATGGATTTTTGTGCTTTTCTTATTCCGTCCCCATTTTTCTGTGGGACAGTGAGCAAATGACTCTGCGAGGCTGAGTTGCCTGAATTACCTCACCTAATTTTTGCCATCCAAATATTAAGAACTGTGAAGGAAAGCAACACTCTTCGAACCTGTTCCAGCTCTCTGCAGTCATCTCTACCATAAATCACTTATGGCCTTCACCTTACTGTATGGAAACTATAGGATGAAGTTAGGTGATTAAGGTGACCATAATATTAAAGGTTCCTACCAACCCAGGCCATTCTATGATTCTGTGCTCCATACTGTAGACAGAGTAGAGGTCAACACCTCCCTTTCTTTCCCTGAAGAGCAGCTGTCCGAGCCATTTAATAATACCGCGCTCTAATCTTTTTCTTGAATATAAAATTGCTTAACAGCTTCAAAGTCTTTGGATGACATTGCAGTACAGTATAATAAATCATATATCAGTGAGAAAGGACCATTTCAAATCCTCTGCCAGTACCATAAAAAATCATGGGCTCACATCACATAAACTCAAATGTATCCAGACCTGTAGCCTGAATACATTTTTAAGAGCTCTCCATCAACATCATGATCACCAACCTGAGCTGTGCGTGCATCTTTTTTTCCCCAAATATTTTTTGTAAAATTTTTAGCCCAAAATATGGGTCTCTCTCAGGCAAGACAACATAAAAAAAACAATTATGATTCCATCTTGACTGAGTGTCTAGGAGAGCCCTGTCGTGTGAAACAACCCATGCTGGCATTGTGATTACATAGAAAGTCTGCCAACAACCAAGATATTGGTGAAAGTGTAAGACAATATGAACTTAATATGTTTAAAATTGGTTAAAAGGAAAGGATAAAATTAAATACAAATATTTTACTAAAGCTTTAAAGTTCAAGTAGATGTATGGTTAGAAATGATTATTGAAAAGTAATGTAATCTTTTCACTTTCTTCCAGCAACCATCTCTCTTTTATGACATTGTACTGTCTTAACTGTTTCTTAGTGTTTCAAAAAGTTTTCCTTGAATTATCACCATGTAAACAATTCCATCACAATTTGGGTTAATACTCTTTGTTTTAAAAAATTCTGACATAGTTGAAGAAATTTCTGTTCTTTGCTGGAAAAAAACCTGAAATCCACATGGTCAATACTTAAATTTCTTTCTTAAAAATGCTGCATTATTTTGAGAATAAATAACAACTGTATCTGTTTTACAAGCATTCTATGGCATCATTCCCATAGAAGTGTTTTTTAATTTCCAGACTGAACTTGAACTGTATCAAAAATGCAATTTCTCTTTGGTTGTTGGATAAGATCATTGCTGATACAACCACGGAGTCCTGTGCTTTCAAACCAAAACCTGCAATAGTGGAATGCAGCAGAATCCTCAGATTCAGGTATCAGAATGGTAAGTCTACCCCTATAGAAAGATGTTGGATATTTTAATTTCTGGCAGAAATAAAAATTATATTGTCTTCAGCACTGTCTGTCAGTATGCCACAGACATTTGTAAGCTCTGAGGGTTTATATAGGGACAGAAATAGGTAGTGGAAACTTTTCTAAATGGGAAGGAATTGCCTTAAGTTTGTCTAAACTGGCCTTGCATTTTCCACAGAACAATAAATCATTACATCTTGAACTTCTCAATTCTCCACCCACAGATAGCACTTAAAGACGTGGGAAACCTTCAGGTGATATCATACTTGTGGTCAAAGAGAGGTCTTAAGCTTCCTGAATCAAAGCTTAACCTTTGGCTTTGTAACTAACATACGTATGAATACATATGAAAATTGTAGTATACAAAAAGCATGGAAAAAAATTGAATAAGCATGGTAGAATTCTGAAAAAAGTTCTTGGAATGGTACTTGAAGTAGTACATGTGGTTAGAATCTGGGGTTTTTTTCTGCATGTTAAAAATCTTTTTTTTTTTTAATATCTTTTCCTTTGTACAGACTATTTTTTCTTGATATTTGTCTTTACCTCTTACTCTTATGGTAAGAGTAAGGAAACTGTGCTGATTCTTGAAGATTATTTTTTAATTTTAATTAAAGTGACTGATCAATCTGTTTTACAAGAATAATATTTTTCTCATTGCAAACAGTGATTTCTGAAGACAAATCAAGAATACTAAGTAGCTACCTAGTGAAATCACCTGGCAAACCAGAATTAGAAATAACTTAATCAAAATGCTATCTCTGCATGGGGTACGTGAAGTTTCTGAACATACAAGTTTCAACTCTGAGTTGGATTTGTTTGGATTTAAAGAGCTAGCTGTTCCCATGTTTCTGTGTGAAATACTTCTATATAGAGGTAATGCCTTTCTGCTGCTCTTGCAAATGAAACATGATAGATTGTTTATCTTGGGCTAATTTCCCTCTTGCTTCCAACTCCACACAATACAGTTTTATGAGTAAATGTCAGGTGAACTATTCTCACACATAAAATTAAATGTGTCTAGGTGTAGCAGCCCACTTGGCTGAATTAGACCAAGCGTCACTGATGTGTGACACAGAGCTTGATGAGCCCGCAGGGTCCTGGGAAGTGGCTGAGGTTGGACTTTGGGTGACTGTTAAAGTCACTCCCAGTAGCCCCTGAGGCAAACAATCTACATATTATAATCTCTCGCTGTGGGTTGGCTGCGAGAATCTCCTCCCTTGGTTCGCTTATATGATTTGGTTCTAGATCTTTCTCCTTTGTCCTGCTCAAGATTGCCGATCATTGGTTGTTTTATATTTAGTTCCCTCCCTAGAGTTGTTCTGATTAGTTCGTTCAGATGTATGTAATTTTTCATTGTATTCCCATTGGTTGTTACCCTAAAACTCCTCCCATGTATCTTTCCCTTAAAACCCCCTGCAAATCCCTCGCTCGAGGCTTTTGGCCTCGACTCCTTGAACTGCTCCTGACCCATCCTCCCCTTTCCTAAATAAACCCTTCAAGGACTTGACCAAAAGCCTGCGTCTCTTGCACCTCTGTGAGCCTTCGTCCAGCAGCTCTCCTGGGAGACTCCTGAAGGAGAGAGTCCTCCCCCTTCTCCGAGCCAGGATTTGAGCCGAGCTGTCTCAGGCAACGAGACACGAGCTTGCTTCATCTAGGTACTTTGTAAAACCAGAACCAGTTACAGAATTTTAGAGGTCATTAAAATAACTTCATCACATAAAACCATTCAAACCAATTAATCTTTGTATATTTTATTTTCTTTCTTTGGTGGATGCCACTGATAATATTTTTAAAGTTTTAGAAATGTGAACCATTAAGACTATACAATGTCACTTTTTAAGCTATAGCTAATTGTTTAAATAGCTGCCCTACATGAAGGCTGCAGTTATTTATGTAATAACAAGATGTCTCATGATCCAGCTGAGGTAGTGTTGAAATTGGTTAAGAAGAGTTGTTTAACTGTGCTACACTCACCTTTGATATGTACATTTAATTTGTAACAGCTAAAACACATGCTCTTCCAATCCCTTCAGTCCAGCCATTCAATCTCTCCCAAACTCATACTCTCTTGCTACCAGCTAATTAATCCTTATCATGCATTTTTAAAAGGCCAGTTTATGAAGTCACACAAGGAAAAAAATGTCTGTGAAGTGTATTTGGTTTGGGTTTTTTTTACCCTTTTAGCATTAGCAAAAAGAACAATTACCGTTTTAGAATTGCAGATACATTTAGCTAATTCCTACATGGTTGCATCAAAGACATTCCATTCTCTAATTACTGAAGTCTACAAAGAAAAATACCAGGAAGAAAAAAACCCCTGTCTTTCAACCATCATTGAACTTGTCGTGCTAGTAAAAGGTAGAAGGATAAGGGCAAAACCTACAAGTGCAAATACTGAAACACAGAAGCAGTATATGATCCCTTTGCCCTTTAGTATTTAGATGATAAAAAACTAAAACATCACCCAGTGTCCTGGTATCCCACTTATTCTTTTTATTCTTTTGCTCTTCAGATGTGAAAGTTCTCTTCCAGCCCAAATGATTTTGTGATTCTATGCCTGAACTATTTTTAGAAGAGCAGAATAATTTTTTCTGTCACTTGTTACATTACTAATTCAAAGGTTTCAGAAGGACTGGAGTATTTCTTTCAAAATCAAAAACAAAAAGGTGGAAAAATGTAATGAAGAGAGATGGACCATTAAGAGAGATTACAGTGACTTTTAATTTGGTGGCCAAGTTGTTAATTAAGTCAACATTGTGAAGAAATGAAGTTTAAAGTGTATGCAGTGAAGATACATTGCACTTAGAAAAAGGAATATAGCTATTGTTTATGACTCTTACAAAAGGCCATATATAAAAAAACCCAAGTATTTAAAATGAAACCTGAAATTTAAACTAAACCCAGAACAATTTCCCTTGTAAATAGTCTCCCTCCCCACTAATAATCAGACTTCACCAGTAAACAGAAATGCCCTCAGAATTGAGAACTGTAAAATAGCATTGTTTTGGAAGTAAGAAATAACTTGAAATTTTTTAAACAGTAAAACTTCATATACAATAGGGGAAGTATAACAACATGGCATATAAAACAATGGATAGGTTCAGTTTTTCTGATATAAAAGAGAGGAAGATGACCAGGTTCTGTGATTACAAGGCAAAACAGTTTGTAGAACAAGCTTGTTGACATTGTAGATATATTTAGAGAGATATTTATACAGAGATAGGAGAGGATAGATGAAAAGCATTTTATCATATATAAAAGTGCCCAAGATTTTATGTAATGACACTCTGCCCTAAATAGTATTAAACTCATTTTAACTCAATACTTGGAATTTACTAAATTGATATAAAGGATCAATGGTGACCACAGATAAGGTGAATCAAATAATACAGGTATTCTGTTAGTTGTTTTATACATGTGTGGTTCCAATATTTTAGATTTTTAAAATATGTGGTAGGAATATCGGCACAGTTTATTGACACACAATGCAAAACGTAACATTTCCCACTGCTGTAATGGGTAAAAAAACAACCCCTGAACCCCGGCCCCCATTGCCCAAAAAAACCCAAATCAAAACCACCCCAACTCTGTCCCCACAATAATGTATTTTTTCTGATTTTTGAGAAATGACTAAGCTCTCTTTAATGACAGGAGTGCAAATTTCCTTTACCTGCATTTATTCTCATGGACCATACCATGTATTTGCACTTGCATTACATTGCAAGTAATATACTTGCAAAAAATAGTGTTATAGAAATGCAAAATTTTCTTCATAAGTGGCAGTCAACATTTTGTTTTAATTGGTTGCAGATCCATTCCTTTCTCTATCCACTTGAAACAGAAAATAATACTATTTGTTGAGGAAGGCTAGCACAAGTATAGCTGACCTAAATATAATTAATGAGCACTGAAGTGAAGAAGGCATTAAAGATGAAGCTTGTTGAAGACAGAAAACATTTGTTGCAGATTAATAATCTTCTGTTGATTGGTTCATTGATGCTATTCCCAAAATGTGAGCATGGCAATTTACAGGAAAATGAATACTTCTTTGTTTCCACTCTTAAATAGCAGTACGGCATGACATAACAAAAGAAGTGGTTGACATGCCACATAGGTAATTTAGTTGCAGCTCCATTCCTATGAATCACAGCCAAGTAATTAATCTTTTACCTAGGAGACAGTACTAGGGATATTAATAAAATGTGGAACAATAATAATTTTTATATAAGGAAAAGAAAGTCCCTGGTTTAAGGGGGATTGACACTATGTACAAATACAAAGAAATTGAATTTTGGTATCAGTGTAAGAAATGTCTAGTTGATGGATATTGCTACCATACAGCAGTTGCACAGAGGAAGGAACTGAACCTGGACAACTGCACATGAAATTTATATGTGTTAAAACAATAAAATTTGTCAGAAGTTTTCTACTTTGTATGCAGCATGTACTGTTTTCAGTCTAATTGGTTCTTCATGGATTTGAAGACACATTCTACAGACAGGAGTGCATCTGTTTTCCCCAAGACACACATTATTCTGATTAAATATTTGAAATTAAGATGGAGTGATTTCATGTGTTCGTTTTGATAATGGTGGTTGGTTCAATGAAAAAAAATTGGCAATCTCTTATAAATGTTTCAAAAATCTGAAGTGGCATGACTTTGTGATTAAAATAGTTTAATTAGCATTTCCTGAAATACTAGGAATTAACCAAAGAACAGAATTGCCGTTAGAATCATCTGGAAGTTTTGCACTATAAAAGTGGTTTTTTACATTAATGCTTGATTTTTTTAAAATTGAATCAGTATGAGATCAAAGTAGTTAATTCTATTTCTGTAGGTAAATTTTCCCATTAATTTCCAATGTGTATTGACTCCTAAAAAGTAACCTTGTATTCTTTACAGCCTTGCTGCCTAAGAGTTTTTATTTCAAAAACAGTTGCTGTCTACATCAAGATCTATTAACAAAGCCAAAACAGAAAATAATCAAATTCTTCTACTTTCAAAAATAGATTCATAGAATAATTTGGGTTAGAACAGACCTTTAAAGGTCATCTAGTCCAGCCTCCCTGGAATAAGCAGGGGCATCTTCAAAGAGATTAGGTTGCTCAGAGACTTATCTAATCTGATTTTGAATATTTCCAGAGCTGGAGCATCCACAACCTCTCTGGGCAACTTGTTTCAGTGTTTCATCATCCTCATCACAAAAAAAAAAAAAGTTTCTTCTTATATCTAGTCTAGTCTGATTCTATTTTTTAATGTAAAACTCCTATCCCTAGTTCTCTGACAACAGACCCTGCTTAAAAATCTGTCCCCATCTCTCTTATAAGCTCTCTATTAAATCTTGAAAGGCTGCAATATTGTCTCCCTAGAGCCTTCTCTTCTCCAGGATGAAAAGCCCCAGCTCTCTCAGCCTGTCTACAGATGAGAGGTACTCCAGCCCTCTGACCATCTTCATGGCCCTCCTCTGGACTTACTCCAACAGGTCCATGTCTTTCCAGTGCTGAGGACCCCAGAGATGGATGCAGCACTGCAGGTGAGGGTCCTATGAGAACAGAGTAGAGGGACAGAATCACCTCTCTTCACCTCCTGGTCACACAGACTTAGGGAAAAAAGTTATTATGCCTGTTAGAAAAATCAATACAAAAAAGAGATTACTAACCTTTCCATTGAGCAATGCTAGAAACCACCCCCCCAGAAAAGTAGGAAATTTGACATTTTCCAATTATTATTCTTACACTGGGTGCATGTTTTACTGATCTTATCAAAACCTAAAAAATATTGGCCAAATGAAAAGGTGATATAAAATGAATTTGCTGGAGGCTTCTTAGATTTTCACTTCAAAAATCTCGAAAGACTGCAATGAAGTAAGCTGGATTTTCTTTGACTATTCTCAGATGCTTCAAGGTACATAGCATTAAAACATCAAAAAAAAAAAAATGAAGTAAATTTTATTACTTGCACCCTCCTATATCTGCAGAATCTGAGAAGCAAAAGATGGTTTGAATACAGAGAAAAGAGGAGCCAGGATTGAAATAAGGTATATAGTATACAGGCTGAATGAGGATCTGGCATAGGCAATCAAGTATAGGAAGATAGGGGAGAATGCTTGGAAAATTAAACTAAGATGTAACAGAAACACTGAATAAGGAAATAACAACTGAAATATAAGTGTTGAGAAAGGAAATATGTGGCACTGGACATCAGATTGGTGGTAGGAATGCAGACTGATTTTTGATAAGCTGAAATGCTAGTCCTTTCCCACAATGTCCTTCAGAAAGTTCAGCCACATTAAGCAAGGATCATATTAGGTAAAGACCTCTGTTTCTGTGTTCTGCCTGGTGCTTTCTAAATTTTTTTCTGGTAACATGGTCCACAGTTCTCTTGGCAGATAATCACATTTTAAAATATATCCTTTTCCTTCTTGCCAGTGTTATTTTGAATAATTTTATTTTAATACTTGGATGTTTTTAATGCACATTTTCAGTACTACCTCACATCTGAAAATAAAACAGGTGTAGTGAAATGGTTTAGAAAGAGCACGTGAGTTCTGCGAATTCAGACTTTGTGGAATTTCTGAAGTGTTTTCTCCTTGGTTCCTATCTGTCTGATACTCTTCATGTTTTGGATTGGGAGATCTGGAAAAAAAATTGACAAATGCAACCTACTGACCTGTTACATTACTCATTTAATATTTCAACTAGCATCAGAAGCCTGCTGTTGAAATTCCATAATATATTCTCACTGGTTTAGATGGCTGGCTAGTATTGAACTTTACTAAATTAAGAGCTTTTCTGAGGCAAGAACATTGGACGAAGATATGAATACATTTTGTATCTTGTTTTTAAACATTCTTGTTAAAAAAATAAAATAATATTATTGTTCTTTTATAAATTCATATTAAAGCTACTTTTGCTTACCTTTGATGGTGATTCTTTGAGAGATCCTAAACCAGTCACTTACAAGAAAATATAAGAGCAAGATTTATCTCACCTGTCTTTAGCCACTTAAAAATTAAGACTCTTAGTTGCACTTTCTTAGTAAGATGAAATAAGCATTTTTAAGAGCAAATTATTCTGTACAAAGTCAATCATTCACTCAGTTCTAAGATTGCATGAATCATTGCTTGGATGTGATTTGAACATTTCCCTCTCCATTGTCACAAAAATCAGCATAGAGTGTATTAGCATAAGGTAAAATATTCATTAGGAAAGGCACACTAGCTGAGCTCACTGTTTCCAGTGGAAATTAGATTTTGAAAGAGACTATTTTGCTGATTATAATAAAACAAAATCAAATGTCTTACAGTAGTAGTTAAAGTATTAATGTCAATTACATTGCACATAGTACACAGAGAGCTCTTGAAATGTGTTAATGAGGAAGAGACAGAGGTCACTGTTCTAACTGCTAACTCAGGAATACTCATTTTGGCAAAAGCTGGATGACATAATTCAACAGAAACTTCAAACACGACATTAGGTAGAGCTAAGGGTTTTAGCTATAGAATTTGCTTTACAGTTGTAATATTTTTTCCAGAGGGAGACTGAGTCAAGTCACATTCCTTCAATCTTAACTATATATATACATGAAAAACAAAAGCAGATGTTTGGATTCCCAAAAGAAATATAGTTTGTTTGGTTTCATGTTTTTTTTTATATATTATTTTTGGTCTTTATTAATGATACAGGTATTCAAACCATTCCATTCATAACATATATGAGTTCTCTTATTGAAGGAGATAAAGGAATTTGAACCCTACTTAGAACTGTGCCTTTTTTTCACTATACACATTAATTTTAAAATGTAGTTATTAAGTTTCATTTACAAATAAAGGTATAATGACTGCTTACAAGTTTCTAACTGATCATTATCAAAAACTTTTGGGCTGATGTCCAACCTGAACCTCCCCTGGTGCAGCATCTTATCTAATTTTGTGTGAATATCTGGAAGCCAATGCATATGATGATGAGCAGGTGATGCATGTGTCACTGTTGGTGGGAGGAGAAGGAAAGACAAAACATTGGAATATGCAAAACATCCTGAGCAACTGGGCCCTGATGGCAGAACTTCCAGAATTTTCACTGAAAAGAAAAATGTTAAAAAGGTGTTAGCTTAGCAGTACAGATGTTAAATGTATATTTTAATTATTCTTTATATTATTATATATCTTTTTTAAAAATCACATATTATATTCTTGTCCTCTTTGTTACCTCTAATTTTATTACTCAATTTCTTTCCAAAGAAATTTAGGACATTTTAATTCTTTTTCTGAACTAAAATATCTTCAGATAGTGCAATAGTAATTCAAAGCAGAAAACCCCAGAAAAAGCCATTAATTTCTTAGCGCATGTCTGTGCATTTTCAGGCTTTATGCCACTAGACAGCAGCAACGAACCCACATGAGCTGGGAGTCCTAGTAAAAATGAGCTGTGAAGGTGTTCAAGGGTCTGGCTTCACAGCCTGATGATGTGATAGCCTGTTGACCACAGCTGGGTTGAATTGAGCATCCAGGTGGAATACAGCCAGCTGGTGATGGGGAGGTCTGGCTCTCAGACAGACCTACCAAAGGGAAATCTCAAGTCCAAGTAACCACAAATTTGAGGTTTTGATATTTTGCTGGGGTATTGGCAAGACCAGCTGGAATTTATGATTCAGCATTTCTGCCCCTCAGTTCTTAGTGACAAAATCACATCTTCTATTTGTCTTGTTAAATTATCAAGGTTTATTTCTTGATTTTTTGCTACTAATTACCCAGTCAGATGGGCTTATTTTTAGGCATTTGTGGTATTTAGTCAAAGATGAAAATAACATCTTCATTTTATATCTTCATTAACATCTACATTTTATAGAACAATATTAAAAAAAAAAAGGAGAATTATTCTATATGGGACTTCCCTGTCTTCTTACCCTTTCCCCCTTTCATAACCCTGAAAATAAGAGCAAGGAACTAAAGCTCTATCCAAGTTACAGAGAATACACTCATAGCAATTTTAATGTAAATGGTTTCAAAGTATTTCTTTGCACATTCCAGTTCATAGCTATCCCAGTGGAACACATGGAGGTCAGTTCTAATTTATGTCAAGCTGCTGTGGTCACAGAGAGCTGAAAATAAAGCCCAGTACTTACCACTAACAGTAAAGGCTTTTCTTTATTTTTATGAAAAAAAAAAAAAAGGAAAAAAAATGGATGTGACAGTCTTTGTGGGAGGTCAATCTAAGCTCTGGGTATTTTTCCTTGATCTAGGATGATTTTCCTTAGCAACCCAATGTCCATAAAATCTGTTGTCGATCGTCAAAATTAATTTCTACCAAAACTGGCTACTAAAGCCCTCTTGCAAACTGAGCAGCTAACATACTTCTTTGAATATTCCTTTCTATAATGCTAGTCACAGAAGATTTAATATCATGTGCCCTACACATTAAATTGGACTGTTAATTGTGTTAGGACAGAGAAAACATAATAAAAGTAGCTCACAGAGAGACCAGCTGATATAAAACTTTATGTAAGATAAAGGGATTTTTTTTTAATTAAATTTGCCTTTAAGAAACTTGATAGTAGTTCAAATTACTTGAGCATCAGTTGACGAGTATACTAGCTGTGTCGAGGGGGTAATGTCCACTCTGCCTTTAGTGTGTAGATTGTCTTTATTCTGAACTATATTTATTATGCAAAACTGTCTTAGCCTCATCTTTATTATCAGCCTGTGTATGGTATGTCTGTTCGTCATTGTTCAGTGTAATTCTTCACTGATTAAAATCACTTTGGAAAATTAAAGCCTTTCTTCGAGCTTGGACCAAAATATCTTTTTTTCCTGAAAAGTCTTTTCACTATGGCAGGAGGTTTTAAGAAGTAATTCATATTTATGTTCCTTTCAGAAAAATATTCTTGAGAAGTGACATGTACTATGGTACTGGAAACTTCATCTTCCTGTCAGGGCTGATGTGGTAAAGTCAAGTGAACAAGATAATAACATATCTCTTGTAAAGGTGGAAGGTGAGTCAGTGCACAGGGGAAGAAAGATGAAAAAAGCTTTCAATCTCAAATTATTTTGGAACAAGCAGTGATGTGCTAGCCAGCCTTAGCTGGCTAACATGATGAGTGCCAGATCTAAGAATATTAAATATGTAAGTTAAATATGTTTGGAACTGAAACACAGAAAAAATCTCCCCAAAGACATTGAAACTTTGGTGCTTTGGTACTAGAAGGAATATTTTCATTTTCAGAATGGCACTTGATTATTTTTAAAATATATTATCCATGGGATAACTTCAAAATAATGAAAAAAAAGAATTAGTAACTGTGATTTTTCTTTTAATAGTAAATGGGAAAAATCATTAAATACATTGGGGAGATTTAAAAATATCTTAAATAATTAAAACTCTCACTATAGGCATACTAAATGTTGTATACTTTTGCAAGTAAAGGTTTGTCTTGGAAAGCTTATATGTAAGTTTAGTAAGCTTTCTGAACAAGTGATTTCCTTAATGTTTCCTGACTATTGTGTATAAAATGTAGGAAAAATTGCTGTGGTTAAAGTGAAACAGTATAGGAAATTAGATGATCTTATTGCACTCTGCTGTGCATTTTCTAGAGCAAGAATATACTTCTCTAGTGACCTCATTACTCAAGGCTGTGAGTAGGTTGGTTCCTGAGAATTTACTCCAGAGCTGATTTTTAATTTCTTCTTCCTCTGTGCTAATCTCCACTAAACAGAATTCTCTTCAGAAGTTGATGATATACCCTACTCTTTAAGATAAACCTGGTCTTATTTTTTTTCCTAATGTGACTTTGAACCCATTCAAGGGAGCAATTCATTCAGAAAGTGCCTTCAGGTTTTAAGTAATCCAAAGATAGACCCATATAGGTTCTTATAATCTATATGGATAATAAAAAGCACTGTAAATTGTCAGGGACAAGTTTACCTTTGGGAAAGCTAATGAACAAAATGGAATACCAACTACTAATATCACATGTCCATAAAATGTTTTTGTTGTGGTTAAAGAAAAAAGCTCTATGATACTTATATCCTGAGCAAGCATATAATAAATGGTGTCACAATTAATTTCTTCTTCTACTGTCATTTGAAACAAAAAATTTCATAAGTGTGTGTGATTTGTTTCTTTCTCCTCAGCAATGATGACTTCTTCTATGATAGTAGTTTTTATGTTTCTGAATGTTTTTGGTGGTTTGGGTTAGGTTTCTTTGTCCCTGTTTCCTAATGTATAATACAGAAGAAAACATTAGTTTTTTGGGGTTTTTTCCCTGTCTTCGTGAACCATTAAAAAAAAAAAAGTTATTCTATCTGAAGCTGCATAGCTCCTTGGTTGTTGCCTGTAAAGAGAAGTGAAATCTGACAGTCATATTCAAAGCATCTCATCCAAACTGTCCTGAGGGACCCAGCCCAGAGGGGACTCCCAGAAAAAACAGCAGCCAGGATAGTGCTAGGTGAAACAGTATGGCAGCAACAAACTGTTCCGAATTACGATTTTTCATAGAAGAGCCAATCAGGAAAAGGTAGGAATTGGTTTGTGAAGCAAAAGAGATGATAAAAGTGTAAGATTCTGTACACTTTCTATATATCTTATGTGCAGTCATGTTTTGAAAAGGACAGAGAGGCAAAACCTTTGGATTTCATAGGCCACTAAAATAAGTTATATTGCCTTGACCTGTATAGAGAAAATTACATTTGTATGGTTTTGGCAAAATCTAATGCTTTATCTTCTCTAAATGGAAAATAGAAAATATACTGCAAATTTGAGGAAGCACTATTTTTTCTTCTTTTTTCTTTTTTTTTCTTCCTGTCTTTTTCTGAGGTCTTTTGAGAATAAGTAGAATATTAGGCTTCTGCAGAAATCTGCAGGCAGTAAAGGTTTAAAGGGTTTCTGTGGACACATTATTTTATTCTTATTCAAATGCTAGAAAACAAATGTGAAAATTGACATTTTCTCACTGTCTTGTTTTTAATGTCTAACATGAAAGGAAACAGAAGATTGCACGGCCTGTTAGAAGAAATTAAAAGAGGGACAGTGGTTGTTCATGAATTTGATTATGTGGAAATTACACATAATGCGGTGATAGATGAACATCCTGAAGAACATCTTATTTTCTTACTTGAAAGAAACATTTTGGAAGCAAGCTTTGAATCCTCTTTGTGAAGCCTCTGTCTATCTAAAACTATGTATTATATTTAATTCTTTGCAGCTATACCAGGTAAAGATTTATTTCACGTTCAAGACTTTTAATGAGTCTATTGTCTGCTTTAGATTATTTGACCATTCTCATATTTAAACAGGTTCATCTAAAGATACAACATTCTGGAAAAATTTTAGGAAAATCCACAATGGTAAATTTGCCATTATTTCTTCCATATATAGTTAATTTGGATTAATAACTTTAACTTCTAAGTAGTTAGAATTAAAGCAAAAAATAAGTCAGAACCATTTTTCCATATTTCAAAATCACTGTGCAACATATAATTCAGCCCAAAGTTCAGAAGAAAGTATCCAAATTATCTGAGCTTTTATCATTAATCTAAATAGTAAAAAATCTAAGAACAGAAAGGCCTCCTGCCGTGACAGCAAAAGGTAAAAGTATTCATTCTATTTATTGAGAAAACATGAAAGTTTCTGTTATTCAAATACTGAGAAAAAAATCAAAGCTAAAGCTAATGAGTAAAGAAGCCTGTATGGCACTAAAGAAATCCACCAAGTTTCAATCTTCAGAGGACTCAGTGAGATGTGAAAGACATGATTTTCCTTGGTCTATCTGATGTTGAAGAAAAGCTTGAATTTCTCTCTGCCATATTTTATCTGAGTCTCCTAAATACTAAATAAATTAATGCTACTATAGGGACAGGGGCCTAGGTCTCAGTTTTACCAAAGAGCTTGAATATCAGGGGGAAATTTTGGTGTCAGAATCTGACTTTTTTAAGAAAATGGTCTGGTCAAAGCTCCTGAGAACTCTGGTGTCTAGCACAGCACTTTGTTTATTTTGTTTTATTTTGAAATGTTATGCTGGAGTAGTGGACCTATTCAATAATGGCAATTACACAATTCAGTGTTGAATTAGAAATATGTTCCCATTTCAATGTGACATTTCTTTTCCTCATTTTAATTTCCCTCTGCAAGGGAGAGTATTGTTGATCATTTAGATTATATGGTTTTTGTCCTCTCTTGGATCAGTGACTTAACCATAGGATTTAATTTTAAAGAGGACTCACAGGTCTACTACTGCCAACAATAAGATGACCTAGTAATATTCAGAGTTCAAAGTTTAATTGCAATAGATCAATCATTACAAAGTTCAAAGACCATTATTAAGCAAGCTGCATATTCTAGGTCTTGAGGCAATATTGAATTAATTGTCAGGAAAACAGTGGAAAAGGAAAGCACTTTAATCTTCTTGTCCTCAGTGTGACATATGTCAGGTTTCCAAATATGCAACATGATACCATAGCTGCAACAAAAGAGTCCAATTTAGCCAAGCAGAAGGTGCAAAGTGAGCTAGTGGAGCTTTTTAAAATTATTATTATTATTATTTTGAAGTTACTAAACCAAATAATATTTAAAGGTGCAGTACCCAAGTTTTCTTCCAAATTTTGTTGGCAAACTCTGAAGATATTTACTAGTGGTAATTATTTTCTTTTTCCTCATGGTCAAGTAATTGAGTATTTTAAAATATTAGTTCTCTTTGAAGGCCCATAATAATTAATTTGTATTAAGGTATTAAGGTTGAATTGATCACAGTATTAGAAGAGAAACATTAATATTTCTTACAATGAATCACATCTCCCAAACCTGGAAATCTTCCGATGTGTGTCTAAGCAAATATTTTAGCTTAGCATGCTGTATATACGCATGAAACAAAGCTAGCTAGTAAAATAGATGAAAGCTTAGAAAGTCTGTAATTTGGTAATACAGTAACTTCTCTTGAAAGTGGAAAAATCTGAGAAATAATTGTGATGACATTTTAATCAAACTTTCCCTTGTTTACTTTTGCTTTGTTTTGTTTTCTTCATGACATCTGGGATTATCCTTTGTGTGTTAAACAGGTATGGTTTTCCTAGGTAAAATCGTGTTAATGACATCTACACAAAATGAAAATGAGATGGAAATTTCAGATTCTTGTGTAAAAATAAAATAAGACTTATACACTGTTATTCCTATGTCCTATGCCATCACATACAGAAGTATGAATAATTTTACAGTCTACTAACAAAGTTTCAGCAGCTCTAATATGTTGACTTTCAAAGAATGATGGAGACAGTTCAAAAGAAAAGAATATGAATGATCAGTGATACTGAACAACTCATACCTACAGTATACTTGGAAAAACAAAGGTGTTATTATTTTAAGTGAACTATAACTAAATCTATGACTTAATCATCATTGGAATTCAGTTGAAGGCTTGCATTAATATTTTAATATATTTTGCAGAAACATATTGGTCACTCTAACATGTCCTATGCCTAGTGCAGATGGAAGCTGGGGCATGCAAAATGCAAAGCAAAACTTTACTCTGAATACACTGAATATGTTAATTCATGTTCATGTGCACAAAATTCAGTGGCCTTCCACTAGTTTTGCTTTCTTAATTGAAAATGTGTATAATCACTGTATTAACACTTTCAATCACAGAGTTGAATATCTCTAATATATCACAATAAAGTCAGAGCAGACTGGTGTACAACATCTGTGGATTTGGTTTAATCCAGCATATTTGCCTTCACATTAAAATGGATTTTCATCACTACATCTGAGAAATAAAGCTCAAGAAACAAATATGTAAAGTTGTTGATAACTTCCTTTCAGATGAAATGGGGCATCTGACTTCATATGTACTTTTAGTCCCCTGAGAGTCGTTTAAATGAAATGGTTCCAAGTGATTTGTTTGACTCCATTTGGAGGCTACTAGAAGCATGCAGAGGAGAACATGTCTTCTCAGACTCTCCGGAGGTTATAGCAAACCATTAGCTTCTAAAGAGAAAATTACTTAGGTCCACTGGGTTATGAAGAGTGAACTCAAAGGTGAGAAAATCCTAAGTGCTACAGTAGCAATGGACATACCATGAAAACCAGTGGGGGAATGACAATAGTTCTTTTGATTGCAGTGCTTGACCTCAAGATCAAATTTACCAGGGCTGTTATATGGCTTGAAACTACACACAATCAGAATCATAGAATAATTCAGGCTGGAAGGGACCTTCAAAATTATCTAGTTCAACCCCCCTGCCACGCTCAAGTATATCTTTTACTAGACCAGTAAAGCCTCATTCAACCTTGTCTTGAACACTTCCAGGGATTGGGCATCAATAGCTTCTCTGGGTAACCTGTTCCAGTGCCTCACCATGCTCGAAGTGAATAATTTCTTCCTAATATCTGTCTAAACCTGCCCTCTTTCAGTTTAAAGCCATTACCCCTGGTCCTATCACTAAATGCCCTTCTAAAAATGGCATGATCTTTCCCCTTTTCGTTTAGGCCAGTGAAATCCTCCACATATGCATAAGGTTCCAGCAATAAATAGGACGAGAAATAATAGGCATTTGTTTCAGCAAGCGGGAAACATACTGCCTGGCTTTTCAACTGGAATATTTTTGTGAGGATTCTTACTCCTGCTATATGCTTGAAAACTGTACAATATGAGAATTAGTAAAGCTTTCAAAGGCTCTTTCTCTACAAAATCTATGGGGTGCACAGCATGCTCCATAGAGATATTTAACCAGATGCTGAGAGGATCTCATAGGTTGTGTGTAGTGTTGTAAATACTGGAGGAAATTCCAGTGTCTTGCAATGAAGACAATGATGTACTCATTGTCAAGGCTGTCCTTGCTTGGCAGTGCATTGGAGGTACAACATAGAGACGTTAGAAATGGAAGCAGTTTGCACGTAATCTAAGCTAGGTTATTGTTGCTGTTGAGCCGCTAGCAGAGAGAAAAGACCCTCCAGAAGTTGTATGTATCAAAGAGATTTATTTTTTTATTTTCCCAACTTATATAGACTTTTCAGAGGTCACTCAGATTGGTCAGTCCGAGACCTCCCCCTGAGCCTATTGGCCAGGCCCAAACTGCGCACATCTCGAGAAACCGTTTTAATAACATCCAAACTTTATCTTTGT
Organism: Grantiella picta; assembly: GCA_013397955.1. Classification (NCBI taxonomy): domain Eukaryota; kingdom Metazoa; phylum Chordata; class Aves; order Passeriformes; family Meliphagidae; genus Grantiella; species Grantiella picta. Next base: position 88,214 of record VZRM01008933.1, on the reverse strand, counting down.
TTATAAAAAACACAAGAAAATTCTCACAGGAAAGATCTGTGCCAGCCACAGGTTATTGCTATGAAAATTGTTCTCAAAAACAGCTTGTTATGTCAGTGTAGATGTAGTTATTCTTCCCCAACATATTGTGCCCACCCTTAAGAAGCAGCCACTTATTAGAGAAATTTTAGACAGTAATGGATCATGAATGAACCACTGGAGACATACAAGGCTGTAAAAGACGTTTGCACAAGGTCTGTATTATCATTTAAACAGTAAATAAACATTTTTCACAGCACATTGCACTTAAATTAGTAAAAAATCTTGTATCAACATACTTGTCTAAACAGAAGTCAATAGTCAATATTTCTCTGGAAATATGTCTTCAGTTATTTATACAATACATTTCATCCATATAGTGTGAAACTACAGTTTGATTTGACTTCTCACAACACCATAAATCAAAACAAACAAATACACAAACATACACCCTAAGAGTGAGAGAAGTATACTTTCTTTACTCATACTCTATAAGACCAAATTAATTTAAAACCATAGTAGTTTTAATCAACTTTTAATATTATTTTCAGAGCCCAAGCACATATTGGGAAAATATTCTGACAGTATTTTTTAAACCTGAACTCTGCATTCATTTCTGAGAGCTAATGTACTTAAGTAAAAAATCTTTTCCAGTTCAGTACTCTCTTTAAGATTTTTTAGGCAGAACACATTTGAAATAAAGTTAGAACCCCTCTTCTCCTAAAAAATTTGATTTACAATGGTAAAGTTAATGTAAAGCTAACGCTAAACTAATGATGTGTCTGTAGAAAGTACTTTAAATGTCATTATACACTGTATCTGTTGTTTGAAAGTGGTTATTTGAATTATGGCTCATTTCTGCAGCATAGAAGCTTGTAAAAAAGCCCAAGAAGACCCAAACTCAAACCTGTTTTTGTTTTGGGCTCTGATCTAATCATTAATTAGGGTAGTTTGAAGTTTCAGTAGGGCACACAGAGACCATTTTAGAGAGTGTTTTAAATGCTGTAATTAAACTGTAGGAGCAGTATTCTCAAAAATAAAAATCTTAATGGAAAAAAAATCTTGCTATAACTATTTGGCCAAGTGCCTTCTTGTTTTACCTCCCATTTTCACAGCTCTGACATGTAGCAGTGCATATTTTAACATAAAATAGCAAGTCTGAAACTCTGACATGCTGTATATTTATTCTTGTGTGAAGTAAAACTTTTTTTTAATAGTACAGATGATTATATCTATTTTTTTCAAATGAAGTGTTTCTTTTAAAGTGTAAGGTTTATTTTCACACTTCTGATTGCCAGAGAAGCAGGAAACAGAGAGCTGTACATCAGACATTTAAATCCAGACATTATGCAATCATGATAACAAGGATTAATAAAGATTAATTTAGCTTCCACTTAAAAGCCCTGGTGTTTCAGAAGTACAACTGTCTAGCTTATACTTGGGGAATATTTATAATTTCCTTTTCAAATGTGCCTCTTTGTTGCATATTAGACAGTTGTCCATGATTTGAAGAATATTTGTGTCAAACTATTCCCCAGTAACTTTTTCTTTAAGATATGGCTGTTCAAAAGAAATAGCTGTTAAAAACAAAAGAAAAGAAAAAAGAAATAAAAAAGCCATCCCCAAAAAAATGCCCTGAATGGCTCATTGCAATTTATTAGGTGCAGGGAACAGCTTTCATTTAACTGAAGTACAAAATCTTCATTTTGCTCATTGATCAAAATTGCAAATGATGAAGACATCATTTCCAAACACCTTAATTTTAAGACTACAGTTCTTTTGAAGATGATAGCTATTGATGGATATAATAATTGTGTTCTATTAAAACCATTCTGAAAAATAGGATCTCTGTATAACTGGATACTCTGTGAGAATGTAACAGGTGGTCACAGAAATAACATTGTGAGACCTATGTATGCTTACAAATGGGAACAAAATCTTTCAACTTAAGTTCTTATTTTATCTTTCAACATCATTTCTTTGGATTAAATGCTCTTACCTATCTTATCAATTTTTACCTATTTTCCATTTAAAAACTATTACTCTAGTATGATTGTTCTCCCCACAAGGTCAATACTAAAACATTAATTTTTATTTAAAGCAATTTTGCAGAGATGGTCATGTTTCTTTTAGGGACAAGAATGAACAATTGATCCCACCAACTGCTGACAATGTAAAAAAAAAAAAAAGAGGAAGAAAATATCAGGAACACCAAATGAATGTCTCAAAAAATAAATTCAAAATAAAAACAAATAAAAAAATGTTACTCACAAAAGAAAATGTGCATCATGGATAGCAAGAGAGTTAGAGCCAGCAGGAGCATAAACTACAGAAGAAATGAAGACAGGATTGTAATGTAAAAGAACAAAAGACAAGGCCAGAAATTCACATCCACATCATGAAGAGTCAAATCTGCATCAGTAAGACCTACTTTTTAGTAAAAAGTTTGAAAACTGACCCTAGAGTTGATTCAGGAAATTGAAGCTTCTGCTGCCTGCCAGGAACATGTTGATGAATCTTGCTAAGCTACAGCTAAGATTTAAATGGATATAACAGCAGGGAAAACGCTACTGCACTGTCAATGGAATAACCAGCACTATGAAGAAAAGTGTGACTATACCCAGATGCAGAAATGGAGCCTCAGCAGACGTCCTAGGGGCACAGAAGAGATTTTAATGATTAGAAGCCAGACCATATTAAAGCTATGAGAACTGTTTAGGGATACTTTATTACTGGGATGCATGAACTAAAAAAAATTTTTTTTTTTTTTTTGGAGTGGGCTAAATCTATGTTCCAGGGAAATAACTTCCTGGACTGAAGGTTGAAATGGAGAGCCTGACACTAAGGCATGGCAAAAATCAGGGGAGAAAGGTACTTAAGAATGGTTTTGAGGATACTAAGTTTTGTGCTGGTTTGGCTGGGGTAGAGCTAATATTCCTGGCACTGGCTGGTATGGGGCTGTGTTTTGGATAGGTGCTGCACACAGAGCTGATAATAAAGAGATGTTTTTTTTATTGCTGAGCAGGTCTTACACAGAGCCAAGGCCTTTTCTGCTTTTTCTACTGGAACTCTGGGGATGGTATGGGGCTGTGTTTTGGATAGGTGCTGCACACAGAGCTGATAATAAAGAGATGTTTTTTTTATTGCTGAGCAGGTCTTACACAGAGCCAAGGCCTTTTCTGCTTTTTCTACTGGAACTCTGGGGAGGATGTTGGGGGTTCATGGGAGGCTGGGAGGAGTCACAGCCAGGACAGGTGACCCAAACTGACCAAAGGGATTTTCCAGACCATGTGACATCATGCTCAGTATATAAGTGGGGGGCAGACTTGGGAAGTGGGGGGCAGAATTGGGAAGTGGGGGACATTTGGAGTCGTAGCATTTGTCTTCACAAGTCATTGTTATTTGTGATGGTGCCCTGCTCTCCTGGGATGGCTAAACACCTACCTGCCCATGGGAAGCAGTGAATTAATTCCTTGTTTTGCTTTGCTTGCATGTGTGGCTTTTGCATTCCCTAATAAACTGTCTTTACCTCAACCTATGAGTTCTCCAGCTTTCACCCTTGCAATTCTCTTCCCGATTCTACTGGTGGGATACTGAGCGAGTGTCTGTGTGGGGTTTGGATGCTGACTGAGGTCAAACCACTACAGCTGTCCATAAGGATTAGATTAACAATCTGGATTATATCCATTAATAAAATAATGTGAATGGCCTACTAACAAGAATTTTTGTTATAAATTTAGGAAGAAGAAATTGTATACTGTAGTTATAACAGGATTACTATGACATGCATCTGAAAATTATTGTGATTCTAAAATATATGAACTGAGAGGGATCTTACAACAATGAGAATTAATATTAATATTAAGACCCTCTGTTCTAGATGAAACTAGTTCTAAACTGGTTAGCATATAACACAGCAAGCAGTGTCATCTCTTTCCTTTCAAAAACCCAGTGAATTAAGTGGATAACATTCATCGGATCCTGTAGTCAGAAACTCTTATGCTTGGCTGGTGTTGGGTAGCAAAGGGTGAGAGAGACTAAATTAAGAGCTGATGCTGTCTCTACCGTATTATGCCTTAAGGAGAGATGTTCTGAACAGAAATTGTATATGGAGGAGTCACACACTAGTTGAGGTCAATTGACCTAGAATCTGAGATGTGGGTAGATTCTGATGAGGAATAAAGACCCTAGACTTAATTCTGTATGTAGGTAATATTAGTGGGAATTAATAGACATGATTAAGTTAATCAGGAGTCTTGTGACATCCTACAGAAAACCATCTGGTACTCATTTATTCTATTTTGTATTTGTTTTGTAGTTGCCCTGAAGTTTTCTCTAAGCACTATATTGTTCACTTGCTAAGCATTAGATATTACTATTCCAGCTCTAGACTTACATGCACTGTTTTTACAGTAAAAGACACGTACTAGGAGTATGTGATGTTCAAGATAGAAAAAACTATGAGAAATAGTCTGAATCTGAACTAGTATAAATACTTCAGTATTTTTTTCTGTTTCTGTTCTGTAAACAGGCTTTTCCTATCTGTGCAGTCTGAAAACCTGGTTCATTTAACTGAGTTCAAAGAATGTGAATATTTCATTTTTCTTTTTAAATTATATAAAATTAATGTGAAATTATATAAACTTGTATGTGTGTGTAAATATATACATACACACAAAACTCTAATAATTTAATGAAGGGAAGCATGTTCTTTTTCTGACTGTCTGCTGCTGCTCCAAATAGCATGACAGCCCCATGAGCACTCCAGAGGGACGTGTTAGAATGCCACTAGATGTATATGGCTAGTCACATAAAGTTCACTGTCATTGTCTTCAGTTAACTGAGCTTCTTTTCTTCCTTTGATGACGTGTCTGGCCTGACTTCTATTTACCAGAAAGCAGCTTTTCAAAACTGGATGGATTTTTGTTGTTGCTTTTTGCCATTTTTTATTTTATTATTTTCCTGGGTCAACATATCTTTAGCTCCTAAAGTAATAAGTATTTATTATATTTAATTCTGTATTTTATGTGTGAGTACAACTCTCTTTCTGTCAACTAAAGACGACTAATTCCAGTGGGAATGTTTATCCATTTCTATATGCTTGTGATCGTCTGGTAACACAGACCCTGCCTGATAATGGCTTATATAACTCCAAACTGTCTGCGGCATAAGCAACTAAAAGCAACACAAATTGTCATCTTTTTATGAGCCAGTAGCAGTTAGATAAAAGTCCTGGAGTGCTTTAATACCAATGTTTTCACCACTGATACTTGTTCCCCTACTTTTAAGTTTAATGTGAGGTTATAAATAGACCACTTTTAAAATCCTTTTTATAATGGAAGATGGATGTTTAAGTGCTCTTGCTTTTCATTAAAATTGTTAGCCTCTCTACATGTCGCCAGGAATCTGGGTATTATGACTACATATTCACAGCATTTACTGCAACCAAAGAAAAAAGCTCTACTGAACTGCTGGCGACCAAGATTGTATGGGCAAAAGGCAGTACAGACATACTTTCCCAGTATCTTTTCTCTCATAAATTTAGAGACATCTGCCTACAAGATAGACTTGTTCATCAAAGCTACCTGTCTACAGTTCAGAATAGACACTACAAAATATTTTAGACATATGGTTTGAAACCACATATTTTTCAAAAGAAAAACAAACACCCTTCTCCTCACTTTTAATAAATGTTTCAAGTTATGGGAATTCCACATTTTGGCAGGTCATAACATTGTCTACAAGGAAATCGCCATTATCATGCTTCCTCTACTTGATGTAGGACAGTAGAGAGCTGTGGCTACAGTGACACTTTAGGAAGTTCAGCACAGGCAGAATAGACAGTTAGAAGAACCTTAGCTCCTGTACGCAAAAAAAAAATTTAAATTGATTTATCACACTTTCATCCAGTCTGTCCTGAAATCCCAGACTTTGGGAAGTAACTAGGAATAGGTTTTTAGGACCAGGAAACAGCCAGAATTTTCATTTCTGCTCATCTGTTGGAAACAAAAATTACTCTAGATGAACAGCTCTACATCATTTACAAGTAATACACTTTTTAAGCTACAGGAATTTTGACTTGACATTCATTATAACTAAGAGTTAGTTATGATGATCATAATTAACACTGCAATTACCCAGAATGGAAAAAGCTCAGCTAAGTGGGCTGTTTAATAGCCATTGTATTGTGTTAACTACAAAAAAAAAATATATATTACTTATTGAACCACAGAGTTTTGGAGGTACTTCTGATTATGGATGTACCTCAGTTACCACTGTTTAGGAAGTGACTGCTGGATGACATAATATTTTCAGAATAATCACCTTCCAGACATTATACCTATTATTATTTAGATAGCACTATAAATATGGTCAGTGGTTTGCAATAACTATGAAAGCAAGCTCACTGTACAGAAAATCTGGCAATTAAGTAGATAAAATGAAGATAAAGGGAGGAGAATTACATGTGACTGAAAACAACTGAGCATATATACACACGCATATATACATACATATATACATAAAGATAATATATGCATAGACACCTACAAAGTGTTTTATTGCATCCTATCCAGATTACTTTCAGTATCTGGCCCTCTGCATGCTGGGTGTCATTTCTTATAATCTGTTCTTCCTGACTTAAGTTTTTTAAGAATTCAGTTTTCTAGGGCTTCAAAATTAAATTTAGACAGAACCAAGCAAGATTTAATTTTATTGAAGAGGAAGAGCAGAGAAATTTCATCCTTTTATTATCAATTAGTAAAAGAATTGGATGTCTTACAAAATGCTTGCTTTGCCATTCATAGATATACCTTATGTATAGCTAGAACAAACTTCTAGGTATTTTGGAAGTAAAAATAATGGGGGAAAAACCAAACTTTATGCATATTCCCTACTGAGTGAGAAAAATATGGTTTTATCTTTAGAATATTAAGAATAAAAGCTTTTCATTGGAAATGTTTTGGTTATCAAAGGGCATAGTAATATTTTTTCTTCAGTAAGCTTATACTTTCAAGTATAAAAGGGTGTGAATCAAAACAGCAGATTTAATACCTTAAACTCTGAGGTATACAAAATCTGACTTTTGAAGCTTGATTGCACCTCTATAACTAATGTAACAAAGTTACATGCAGAGTTTCTTAGGTTTTGGAATGCATTTTATTTTCCTTTTTTCCTTTCCTTCTGATTTTCTGTAGGTCATTTCTCTCTCTTTTGATCTGTGATGTATTTGCTCAGGTGTTTCCCATTTTTATGGCAGTGTCAATTAACTCCCTTAAATTTGCCCCTGTTGCTCTCAAAATGTCTTGATGTTCCCTTTGAAGCTTTCCTCTCCATTATCCACCATTTTCAGCATCAGAGACTGACCTCTGTGAGTTGAAAGTTTGCTGCCAATAAGCCCTGCCCTGCTAGTAGATGTGTGTTTAGATGAAAGAAATGGAATTATGAAATGAACCTAGAAAGCAGCACTAGTGTAGTCTAAATACTCTAGACAAGAGTCAGAAATTACTCAGATCCACACTTGCCCTTCCAGTATTCAGGAGTGTTTGGGTGTGGGGTTCATATTCCAGTGTAGTAATTAAATTTAGTGTTATGAGCATTTAACATTACTTCCCTTGTACATTTGTGAATTAAGAAAGAGGGCTGGGGAAGTAAAAAATTTGAACATTTTAAAGACTTAAAAATCCCCAGTTTAATCTCTGTAAAAGAATATAGGGAGAAAAAATTAAAACAAATCATCTTTAACAAAAGTTTCCTATAAAAAACTTAAGAGATATATGACTCATTTAGGGATGGCTTGATTATTTTTTTAACCAACCCATAGGAGTTTGGAGTTTAAGAACTGCCATAAAGTTGTGTGCAGTTTTGTCTAGCCTGACTTTTTCCTCCTGAAATGGCTGATGTCTTACTATCTAGTAAATTTTACAGACTTCTCTTCTGCCTCAATTTCTCTAACATGGCTTTTTGTTTCTGAGATACCCTGATGGCAAACTTATTACAAACATTGGGTTCTTTGTAACTGATTTTGGAATATTGCTTATATAAAACATGACATTTAAATGAGATCTTCACCACATTTTTTTTAACAAAACAAATAATATTCCTTTCCTGTCCTACTTTTTACTATAAAGCCAAAACAGATAAATAGATTGCATTGTCTATATTATACTCCTAAGACATAAAAGGTATGATGTCACATTGAAACTCTCTATGGCACACAGCTGTAGAGTAAAACATGGCATACTAAATAGTGGCACACTTCAGATTTTATTACTGAGGGGAACAGAAGTCATGTTGTTAAACAGGGAAATTCAGAACAAAGCTCTACTGTTTTAGTTTTTATTGCTCTCTAACATACTTGTAGCATGATCTTAACTGTATCACTCATGGCAAAAATTAAGCAGGTCCAGTAACTTCTCACTACTAAAAGTTTTGATTCCTAACCTCCTCCTCCTCCTTGCACTTGACAACAAGATACTGCCATGTACCATGCACCAATTCTAGCACATTTTAGAGCCTTCCATCGGCTGATTTAACTTCTTGGCCTTGGAGAACATTCATTGCAAATTCAGCCTGAGAGATTGCAGTACAGGCTTGCGGAAAGCACCAGTAAAACACATGGGAATGTGCAAAACCACGGCACTTACAAAAGGTAGAAAATTGGTGTCTCAAGCTGTATCTGTTGTGTCCTTCCAGATTTTTTTCCTTACTAATGTATCTTTTAAGAGGACATTCGTTGGTTGACCAAAAAAAAGTTGCTTTTTAGAGGAATGTGACTTCTGAAATAGAATCAGTGATTAATAAATATCTACAATAACTTTCTTTATCGTGGACTAATCTTGTTTGAAATTCCAAAGTACTGAAATCTCAAAAGTGTTTTAAGACCATTTATCTTAATGTATGGAAGCATCTTTTATTGAGGAAAATAAGTTTATGCTCTTAAAAGCTGCATGCTCCTCGTTTTGAGTTCTTTGTTTATCTTGCAGTGTAATTTAGGTATCACTGAGTCTGTGCAATGTGTTTAGAAGAGTCTGAATTAAAAATCACAGACAAACCCAATGCCTTTAGACTAAGTATGCAAGGTACATTTTTCTGAAAACAGGTGAGAAAAGGTTTGCATGTCTACCTGACTTCTATTTTCATTCTACTGTGAATTTGACATTTGCCTTTGGGATCTTTCTACAGACCAGGGCAACTGGGATGAAATGTGGACTTGATGCTCATCATCTACCCTTTGGTCTAGTCTGAGGACGTAGCTGCCATACTTCACTGTCAAAATGGAGAGATGTAAGGTCCCTTCTTCTCCTGTACTCTAAATGAAGTCCAATGTCGAGGTCTGGATTTCTGAGTTTACCTAAGTTTTGACATGCCACTGGAAGGTAGGTTTCTTTTCAGGGACTTCAACCGACTTTTTTGCTTTGGAGCAAAATAGTCAGTGTAAACTGGTCACCTGGCAAAGACGACTGGTTTGACATTTAAGAGGGATTAATTTTAGATGTCACTGAAATTTTCAGATATATTTTTGTTCCATCTCCTGGACTATATTCATAATGTACTGAAACAACAATTAATATTTATAGAAAATCATAGAATAATTTGGGTTGGAAGGGGTCTTTAAAGGTCATCTAGTCCATACCACTCCTATCCTCCTCCCCTGCCCCTTCTCTCTGGCAAACATCTGGTAGAACTGATATGACTAGGATATCAGGAGAGCGAGCTTATTTCACAGGATAAATAGTGTAAGAAAAGAATAGAAAATATCTTCTGTACAAAAAGAAATACATTGGAGAACAGATTGCCAAAACATTTTAAATCAAGATATTGAAAAAATTATCTTGACACTGTTTATCAATTTTACCTTTAAATAAGCAATGCTATTACGTTATAATTTTTAATTGCATTATTTCTCTTTTTAAACTGGAGTCTTCAAAAAGAAATGATATTAATTAAATGAAGATATGTTATTCTACCTTAGTAACAGTGACAGAATTAAAAAGAATGTATTTCATTTTGATGTACAGCTCTAACATACATCTCTTTCTGACAAGGATAAGGTCACCTGTCATAAAGGTGTATTTGTTGTCCAAAAATTGATACATAACTATTGAAAACTGTGTATTACTTTAAAACTTAAGATATGTAATAGAGCTTTTGACCTTTACTTTGACAGAGGTAATACAGATACTATCATCAATGTATTTCTTATTTTCTCAAAATACACGCAACATTTTTATTGGCAAATGGAAGACAAACCTTTGGCAAGTTGACTTTTTTTTTTTTAAATTTAGACTTTAAATTTAGTGTACATTTAGAATAATCATACAACATCATGGTGTTATTTTGCTGTTTTCTTTCATAATTCAATTGGAAAAAAAAAGTTTTATTACCTCAGAGACAGTACCTATGACCTCAGGTCAGTATTGAAAATGCAGGATGACTCCACGTATGCAGGGATTTTTAAATTGTGTTGGGTTTTTGAACTTGAACAGAGCAAAGCTGAGCCATATAACACAATGAATATGTAAGTTAGAAGATGTAAATAAGTTTTACTTTTTTTCATAAAAGAAGGGATGGTAAAAGTACTAAAAGACAAATATTATTTGATAAAAGGAGATTACTTTTCTAGCCTCTATTATTTCAACTAAAGTTAGCTTTGAGCTTAGGATAAGACTGATAGAAAACAGTGGAAACTCGTATAGAAAATAAGATCATCCATATTCTACTTTAGTCTTAAACCTCTGGAAGAAACATGAACTCCTGTTTCAGGAACTGAAGTAACTCCATTTTGCATCTAGAAAGAAATTTACTGTAAATATCATGTTCCATATATTTGTTACCTGTGTGTTTTCTTTTTTTTTTTATTATTAATACACACTAGGAAATGAATGTCAGATTAAAAGGAGGTCTGTTTTAATCCTCTTTATAGTGAACTATCATAATGCCTATGATTCTGTTTTTTTCTGTACAGCTGAAATAAGGAAATTTTACTCTTGGTTTTATTGGAAGTATATGCATATGGAAATGCATATGGAAATAAGCATATGGAAAATTTAGAAAATATAGAAAATTTGTCCTAGATGCAGGGACTTCCTATATTTAGGTATCCCCTGGGTATTATCACATTGCTCTATATTTTAATACTGACTATTTATTTCAAATCAAATTTGATTCATTAGATACAACACCAAAAAAAACCTCTCAATGTTATTTCTCAAAAGTGTAAAGGGAAAAAAACATCAATCAACAATACAACAAAGTTATTTTCATGAAAAATATTTTTTCTCCTCACATGAAGTGACTGTGGAAAAAAGTGCTTAAGATTCTTGTACAGGATCACGAGCTTGATAATCTCACTAACTTGCATATGCAGTCAATGCCATTCCTCTCTACTGTTTCCTTTGAATTCATCTTGGGGATGGAGAATTATTGAAGGAACAGGTGGAGCATTTCACCTGTGTAAGACATTCATCATTATTCAAGGACTATGCAGAAAATGAGTACAAACAGGGCTAAAAAAGGGAGCCTGTCTGAGGAGGAATTTGTTGAGTACTTAGCATTAAGATTGTTTGGATAAAGAACAAGGACAATGTTGGGAAGAGGCACCAAAGCCCTATGTCTCCTACATACTGCATTAATGCATTAAGTAAAGCCCAGTATGGAATTAGTCATTGTCCCAGAAAGTCAATACTTTTTTAACTTGCCTAGACTAAAAAATAACAATAATAAAATAATAACAATAACAATAACAATAACAATAACAATAACAATAACAATAACAATAACAATAACAATAACAGTAACAATAATTTTTGAGATGGTAAGTAGATGAATGTACATCAGATAGCAATACTTACCTGTCTACATTTAAATAGATGCTGAAAATTATATTTCTAAGAAAACATTTCAAGATGTTTGGAGAAGTGAAGGATATTGATTCATACATATTTTTCATGCTTTGCTGCATGGGTAGACTTTATGCTGCAAGTGTTGATGCTATTAGAGCATCCTTGTAGAGCAAACAAGCCTGTGCAAGTGGGAGTGACTGACACTGGCAGCAGTTAGTGTAGGGGGACCTTGAAGAACTTAAAAACACTGGTCTGGAGGCTGGCAACTCAAACTCTTTAAAAGATATGTCTTTGAAGTGATTTCCTTTCCTGATAGATTTCTTAAGAAATATGCATGACCTCATGCTTTGAAATGCCTTTATATGGGTAAATTTTAGTTTTTCTGGTGTTTCTATGTTCTGGTTTCTATCACCTTTTCAAGAGTCATTGTCACCATGGAAAGAAAAATCCAGTCAAGTAACCAAATAATGCAAGTAATTTTAAGATTGGTTCATAAAAATTCTGAGTATTCTATATGGGATATCTGCCTACATATAAAGATGCACATATTACCTTCATATATAACTTGTGCCTCTAAATCTATTTGCCTCTAATGAGCCCTCATTGGATCTGATTGCTTCTAATTCTCTGCCTTCGATTTCTTCCCAGTAGTAAGTCTGACAGGTATCTTTGCTATCCTTCATGCTTTAGAAGGGTTAGAGAGAATATTCAGCAGGTGTGATCCTTCAGCAGGACTTTTGGTATTTATCTTGTTGAACCCTGTGCAACTACAAACGCATTTTCAGTCTCCATTCCTACTTGTCTATAATTAGGCTAGAGGTAAGGACCAAAAAGAAGAGCTAAAAGCAGCAGAAATGCAAAGAGTAATTGGAAACACCTGATTAATGTCACAAAGAATGTCACATAAAAACTGAAGGAAAGTAACTCAACTAAAAAGCAGTAAAAGTGCCAGTATCTCTAGACATTTGTAGGTATCCAATATATTTTTACATAAAAGTTTACAGTTGTGTTAAACTCCAGCTGTGAATGAATTTAGCTACTTTATGTCACAGTAGCAGCATTTATTTGAAAACCAATGAATGTATTCTAGAATAGAAGCTTGCTTGGCTGAAGTTTTGCTTTTATTTTTATTGGTTGCATTACAGTCTTGTGCTTCATTTTTATTTATGGCCTTAATGTTTCTATTGTGGTTTTTTCTTATTTTTTTTCTTTCCCTCCCAAAAAAAAATATATATCTATCAAAAGAAAAATTAACTGGATACTGAAAAACTGCTCTGCTTAAAGTATCATTGATATGCATTTTAACAGATTATTGACCATCAGAAATAGCTACTTATCTATTATTGTTAAACATTTAGTTTTGCTAAATATTCTTTATTAATTTATAACATAAAAGGAGGGGCAGAAGGGCAGTTTTTATTGACAAGGCTTTGAAGATAAAAATATTTATGAACCATTCAATCCACAAAAAAACGGGGTCTAAATGAAATATAAACCACTCACAGGTCTTCACTAATGAGCATTAACAAATCCAGACGTCTTTATCTTTTTATAGAAACAGACTATTTGCTTCCAGCTGACCCAGCACATCAGCCAAAATTGTTCCAACGATGTTTATTACTTCTTTTGCAGCATTTACTTGGTTAATTTAAAAAAACCCAAAAGCAAACCAACAAAACCCAAAAAACATAGTTGCAATGAAAAACTTTAGGTCATAATTCCATCTGGTTTAAATGTGTGTTGTTAGTTACACAAAGAATCAAAAGGCTGCCAGAACTCCAGCTATGACCCCTATTACAATATCTGCAAAATAAATGATCCTGGCTTATTTGAACAAAGAATATGCTTGTGCTTTTTCCTTTATTAATTCAGATGCTGCGACAATATGCACCATGGTGACAGATTTTCTGATTCTAGCCTCCAATAACAATCTTTTCACTGATTATGGTGGCAGCAAATCTCATCTTACCAGCTGAAAATGCTATTCTATAATTTATGAACTATATAGACACAAAGAAAAAATAATTCCAAATGCACTAGAATGAGTTCTTGAAAGAATCAGTGCTGAAACACAATAGTAACCATAAAACACTTCAAAGTTTTCTGAAAGGTGCAGATATAGATTAGATTCTTAATTAAATTAAACTTTAAGACAGAATGCAAGAATCTTGATAAAAATAGGCATAAATGAACAGTACTGAGGGAACTGGTGGGCAGCCACTGAACATGAGCCAGCATGTGCCCAGGTGGCCAAGAAGGCCAATGGTATTCTGGTCTGTAACAGGCAAACAGGACTAAAGCCATGATCATCCCCTTGTACTCAGCACTGGCGAGGCCACACGTTGAATCCTGTGCTCAGTTTTGGGCCTCTCAGTGCAAAAAAATTGCACTGTACAACCACCTGAAAGGAGGTTTCAGTGAGATGGGGTATTCTGCCAAGCAACAAGTGATAAGACAAGAGGAAATTGCCTCAAGTTGCACCAGGGAAAGTTTAGATTGGATATTATGAAAAATTTCTTCTCTGAGAAGGTTTTCAAACATTGAAACAGATTTCTCAGGGTCAGAGTCAGCATCCTTGGAGGTATTTAAATTACATGGAGATGTGTCACCATGGTTTATTGGTAAACATGGCAGTGCGAGGTTAATGCTTGGACTAGATGATCTAAAAGGTATTTTCCAACCCTAACAATGCTATGATTCTATGAACTGCAGGACCTGTAGTTTGCCGCAATAGTATAAAAAGATCCAAAATCCTGAAGGCAATCATAGCATGAAAATTATTTTGAAATATTGACAGTTGATTTTAATGAAAAGAAATGTTGGCCACTAAATGTTGTTTTGTGTTGAAGCTAAAATGCATGTTTCATAATGAGGAGATTGGCATCCAAAAGTGATTTAAGCTGTTAGTTCTAAAGATTCTAATGAAAAGTAGAATAAAAATTCAGATAATCTCTGCTGACAAACCTTAAAACCCTTTTTTTTTTCTAGGAAGAAAGTCTGAGATATTTTATAGCTGCTAACACTAACCTCAAGATACCTAATATTGTATAACACTTACGTAAATCTGTCTCATGTCTGGTTAACATAGAATAGCTAAGATTTTGTTCTGACTGCCTAAAAGTTACTTAAACATGCATGCACTTAAAAGGCTGCCTCTGAACCAGAATGAGGTTTATATAAATATCTTCCATTTGGTAGTATTTAGTTATTTTTAATTAGTACACTGTTTTTTCAAGGCTTCCCCCCGCACCACCCCACCCCCCGTATGTCTGTTAGCAGTAGCATATCTAATTAAATTATTTAATTTTTGTGTGTGTTTCAAAGCATTCCTTAGTATATCAATAGAAGGGGTGGATTTCCTGTTCACCACAAGAAAAATCCCAAATCTGTTTTAATATTTTCTGGAAGCTCCACATCTTTCCATATGCCATATTTTTAACACAAGTAATTTAATTACCTCTGCTCTCTTATCTAAGTACATATCAAGAAAAATATTTTGAATTTTCGACTGCAGCTTTAGCAGACACTACATTGTGGCAGTGCTATGGACCACAAAAATACCTACTGTGTTTTTTCAGTAGAATAATGTCTATACCATCTTTCTGTCTATTGCAAAGCCTCCACTCAGAGCTTTGTATGACATCTAGGATCCATATAAAATGTCTATTCATAACATTGAATGTCCCTTGGCTGACCCACTCCCCTTGAACTTAATATTCTTCCACAGACACTCTGCAATGTACATTTTTTAATCAACAGAAAAACAATTGGAAGATGGGAATAATAGTGTTTTGACACAGAGGTGCAAGAGAAATGCTCTCTTCCATGTGTACATTGCTAAGAAAAATTGGTGCTTCAAGCATAAAAACAATAGGACCAATTGAAAATTTCCACACCTAAATTTCAGTGGAAAATTTGAGTTTTGCATAATAAGGTTCCTCCAAAATTAAAAATATCCAATTTTCACAGAACTTGTGAAAAATAGTTTTAAAACCCCTCAAATTCAAACCTACAGAACCCTGCTGCATCTATTTTGATTTTATTTTAAAAATTACATTCTCAATAACAAAAGAAAATTCAGAGCAATGCAAAAAATAAAATCTTACTAACTGTAATAAATAAATATATGTATGTATCCATACAAATTTCAAAACCAATAAGCTTTTGCACAACTTTTCATTAAATAGAATTTAACATAAGGAAAGATTGTACGTGTGTATTACAAATAACTGATTTTATACTTTCCAATCAGGCACTTGAGGTCCAAATATGACATGATATGAACCTTCACTACCAGGAAGTTATCCAGATGCAAGACTTGATATTTGCAGGTGACAGGCAGTATAATCCTTCATGTAACTCTTGTTATATGCTGTGAATGGCCTGCTGAAAAAAGGGCATATTTAGGAATGGCTGGATGGAAGAAGTTTTTTAATTAAATCTATAATTTTCCCTTTTAAAACAAGAAAATCTAGATACCAGATATTACTGGAGCTAATCTAAACCTAGAGATAAATTTGCCGGGGAGGGAGGGCTGTTAGTTTATCACTCTTCATCTTTTTAATTTTTCTTTTTATCTTGAGGAAAGGAAGAAATCAGGGAAGGAAGTTATATGAGGACTAGTTTTATGTTTCAATAATTACCACCATGACCATTTTCTTCACCGTTGTCATCATGCGTTTCAGAGTAAAAAACTTGTTTTGATTTTTTTTAATATTCTTTAACAAAAAACAATTGACTTATTGGTGAAACATCAGTGCTTCAACAGAAATGGGCAACATTTCTTCGAAACACTGACATTTGTGTTTAATATGAACATATAATTACAGCATTTTCTGACCATAGAGCTTAGTTCCTGTAGAGAATACATGTGGCAAAACTTGGATTGGAAGACATTTTTCAACATTATCTTTGTGTGACTGATTTTTAATTGCAGAATTAGCTAGAATATGAGGATGACTGCTGTGCCATAAAAAGTATTTGCAAGTCAGTGTATATTGTGTAGCATCAGTTTCTCAAAGTTTTATATGAGTTTGTTTCAGAGCAAAATTAACATGTAAAAAGAAGATTTAGGTTTCCATTAGCACTGTTTCTGTCACATACTTATCCTAAAGAAGTACATAAACTATCTCAATGTGTCAGTTTAAATGCTTTCATAGCTTTCACTAAATTTTCCTGACCTGCTGTTTTCATTACATTTGCCAGTGGCTTAGTATGTGATACTATATAACAGATTGCTGAATTCAAATGATCCTCCTCCTATTGAAATATTTATACTATTTTCTTTAGAAAGATACACATGCATTGCTAGATCTCGAAGATTCTTAATTTTTACCATTTTTGTACCACGCAACTAAGAGGTCTTACACTACTTTTGCTTTCTTTATTAGACAAATTAGTACAGTACCTAATATTTCTACTTGGCTACTTGTGACACTGAGAAATTGTGACTGGAGACACACTGAGTTTGCAAAAGTTCAACATCATAATGGATTTCAAATCGGACTTCTTTAATAGTCTAGATTTTTCACATCAACATCACTATCTATTCTCAAATAGAAACTGTGATAATTGGGCAAAGATAAAAACTCATTAAGAATTTGCCAGAAACAGTTTAAGTGTCAAGATAGAATTTTTGCACATATTATAGTTGAATTTTATTGTGTGAGAGAAAGCACTGGACCAGACAAAGGAAGAATTAAATAAGGGTAATTTTTATTTACTGGCATTTAAGCAATCACTGGAAATTAACAGGAATATAGCAGATTTTCAGGTGCCTCTAATAATGTTGTAAAGTTGCTTCCTGACTAGGTGGTATTCATTTTACAAAAATAGACAGTTCAGTTAATGGCAGAATTGTAAAGAAATAGAACCATGGAGGTAAGTATGGGTGCTAACCTACCGTCACCAAGAAGTACTTGATTGATTCAGCCCTTTTCATTGCTCCTGTTAGACAGCTCTCTCCAGCTGTCTGGCTTGTGCAATAGGAATGCTTGAAGACTAAAATATAAAGGCTTGCAGCCGGAAGAAAACAAATTTTATTTTTAATTTTTGAGAGTGAGAAGGTTCTTATACAGGACTGCAGGGAGGTGTTTTCATTCCACACTACTCCTATCTGAGAAACTTTTTCCTGATGATAGAAATAAATCTAAGTTCACAATTATACAAAACATTGTTGAGAAGGATGTAGAGAGTTAAGATCAAGGAGTCTTCTTCTGGGTAAAGTGTACTTTGAACTGAATTGTCTTGTAAGGTTCTCCTATAAATGGGTTATTATATAAAATAATGTCATAGGTGCAATGTTTTTCCTTCACTGTAAAATACTGCAATATTTTGGAAGCATCATGTTTACTTGTCTGTTAAGTATGCTTGCAATGAATTGGATGAGAGATCCAACCCATTAAAAACATTAGATAAAGAGATGCTTAGGGTATGATGAATTTCAATGAACTTGCTCAAGACCAGAATTTGGTGTATTCTGGGAAATTTTTAAGTTTATTTGAAATGGTATTTAAATACCTCCAGTGTTAGGTTGTAACTGAATTGACTCTTTGAGTCCTGTTTTGTAGTTTAACTAGATATGCACACAAAAGAAGAAAAAGAACTCATGCCACAGTTCACATTGGGGAAGAGAAATGTTCTTGAAAAGAAACTAAAATAGATAAAGTAATTAGAGATCCTTTTCCTCATTTTGAGTGCAGACCCAGACAGCTGCTATTCCAAAAAAACCCTAACCCACACACACCTCAAGAAGAGAACAGGAGCATCAAGTGTCTAAGCAGCAGCAATGGAGCAGGAGGTTTGATGTGAGACAGAGTAGGATTTAAGACATGCATAAGGCAGAAATCCAAAAGAGCTCCTTGACATACCATTCACAGCCATGAGTCCTAGAGAAGCCTCCAACAGGAGCAATGAGCAAAACTAGTGAGCAGAGGCAGCCTGCTTTATATTTTCATGGGAGGTGTACTTTTATACCATTTAAGCTTTTTCTGTAATGTGAAGGCACAGTGACAGGGCTAGATCTGAAGGCATAGTAGACCTCTTCCAGTCATGTGAGACTGCAAGGTGTATATACTACATTTATTATAACTATGTACAAGATGGATGTACAAGATATGTACAAGATGGATGTTAGGATCATTCCTGCATTTCCAAAATATTGTTTATATGAAGAAAGAATTTATCAATACTTGCTTTCAAATATGATCATTCTTAGATTCACATGAATTCCTTTAATACTGTTTTCCTTTTGGAATCATAGAATCAATAAGGTTGAAAAAGACTGTTGCAGCCCAGGTGGCTGAGTTAGAGCTTGGTGTCCTTGAAAGTGTGGAGGACTGGGAAGAAATTGGAGATGGGCCAGAGGGGAGTGAAGAAGAAATGGATTTTCCCTCTGACCTCCCATCCCTGTACTACAGATAGTATGGGCCGCTATCTCCCTCCAACCACTCAGTTTACCTTTATCTCAGTGTTAGTGCATTGGTTGGTTGTTCTATAATTCACTTGNACCACTGTGGGAAAAGGCTCCCCTGGTCATGACTTTAGGGCGTTGCCCCCACAAAAGACCTCCAGGATCCAACCTTTGATGAACCACCACTTTGTCAGGTAAACCATAGCACCATATTCAATAATTTTCCAAATGCTTCCAGGGATGGCAACTCCACCAGTTCCCCAGGTAGTCCATTCTAGTGATTCACAACCCTTTCAGTGAAGAAATTCTTCCTTATATCTAACCTGAACCTTCCCTGGCACAGTTTGAAGTAATTTCCTCTTATCCTGTCACCGGTTGCCTGGGAGAAGAGACAGACCACCACCCTGCTACAACCTGCTTTCAGGCAGTTGTAGAGAGTGATAACATCTCCCCTGAGCCTCCTTTTCCCCAGGCTAAACACCCCCAGCTTCCTCAGCCTTCTCACGAGACTTGTGCTCCAGATGCTTCTGCAGTTTCTTTGCCCTTCTCTGGACTCACTCCAGCATTTCAATGTCCTTTTTGTAGTGAGGGGCCCAGAACTGAGCACAGGATTCAAAGTTTGGCCTCACCAGTGGTGAGCACAGGATACAATCACTGCCCTGGTCCTGCTGGCCACATTGTTTCTGACACAAGCCAGGAGGCAATTTGCCTTCTTGGCCACCTGGATACACTCTGGCTCATGTTCAGCCACTGTTGCTCAGCATCCCCAGGTTTTTTTCCACGGGATTGCTTTCCAGCCACTCTGCCCCCAGCCTGCAGCATTCCAGGGGATTGTTTATGACCCAAGGGCAGGACCTATCTTTTTCTCCAATTCTGCCTCTGTTACTCAACAGTGTTTTGATAATTGTCATTCATATTGT
Source organism: Grantiella picta (assembly GCA_013397955.1). Taxonomy (NCBI): domain Eukaryota; kingdom Metazoa; phylum Chordata; class Aves; order Passeriformes; family Meliphagidae; genus Grantiella; species Grantiella picta. The sequence continues at coordinate 68,022 of VZRM01008933.1, read as the reverse complement.
TTACAATTTTTATATGGGTTGTACAAAAGACATTTTCATTGATATCCACGTTTTTTGTGTTTCACCAGAGTACAATATAGCTTATTATTGCTGGATAAAAGCCTATATGATCCTCAAGATTTTTATGCTGCCTTTTGCAATTCCCATAGAGCGTATTATCTGATATTAGTCTCATTTCACATAATCCTTATTATGGGACATTCTTTCATCGTGAAGATTGTTTTATTCAGTCATAACAGAAGTGGGTCACATTTAACAGGACGAAATTAAAGACTTCAATAAAAAAACAGGTCTAATTAGGTAAGCCTAGAAGTCACAGATTTTTGAAAATCAAGCACTTCTCAACCAGACAATTCTACTCTCTCTTCTCAGAGAAAACCATCACAGTCTTATCTTTTGATAATCAAGCTTGTTGAGAACAAAACTTGAGACACAGAAGAAAAAAAAGTTATATCTTCAAGCAAAGAGGTTTAATTATACGAGCTTCTGTGGAAGAAGAGTGGAATGTGTTAGAATTAGCTACAGTTTGGAAGGATAAAAAAGGGAAGAACAGTTTCTAATAGAAAGGTATTTTCCAACCAGATAAATAAATAGAACACTGGAAAATGCATGCGTTTGGTTTTTTTTTAACCAAAAGAGATACTCTTGAGAAGGGAAAGGTTTGCATATGAAAAGTACTGTTATAGTGTTTCCTGGGAGTTGCATTTCTCTGAAATAAGATTAGTCCACTTTATATCTAATTTATGCATGTAGGTTTTGGAACTATATATATATATATATAGTGCTTTGATTTCCTTTTGATGAACAGAAATAGGGAGGAGAACAATAGTGAAAAACATTGCTGGGTGAATTGAGAAAGGGTATGGAAATTTCTAACTACCGCTTAGGAAAAGGTTGATACTTCTCACTTCTCCTAATTAGTATAATCAGGGGTGAATACAAGTTGTATCCCTTTCGTAACAATATAAACAAGACTTTCAGTGAACAAAAATGGTGGTTTTGGTAGCTATCTGGTGAAAAATTTCTACGTAATTCATAACTATGAATTATGTAACTCATGCTGGAGACGTAGTGACAGGATTTTCAATGAGCATGTAAATTCTTAAGCAGCATTTTTTACCCAAAGCTTAATTGATTATTACAGAATGCCTCCAGGGAGACATATTCAAAATTCTCAAAGGACAGAAGGCAATTAGTTTCTTCTGAATCAACTCTTTTCTGCCTGCATACTGTAGCAACTGTGTAGTCTATTTCCCAGTTTTTGAGAGGTACAAGGAAGGGGCACAACCCCCTTTAAGTCCTTTGGAAAGGACAGTGGTAGCAACAGGGACCACCTTTCCCACTGCAGAATTGTTTGATGCTAGTGGAGTGATGCCAGCTTTAAGATAACTAGACAGCTCTAAAAAGTCTCCTCTTAGCTAATGTCTGAAGCTGATGTTTAATTCTACTATGTAATGATTTTTGGACACTTTTGTTAGCTTGCAGGATATTTGTTTCCTCCTTGCAATTGCCCTGAGAGGAACCCACTACACCAAATAATTTTCATGATAAACTATTTCTTTTGTTTCCTTTCGATTTTTTTAGAAAAGTAAAGCCAAATAACGTTCTGAAAAAATCTCAAAAGACATCTTTTGTCAATTTTTATACTTTTAAGAAATATTTAGCATTTGGGCCTGTTTTGATGTCAATTTCTAAATAGGGACAGGTCATCAGTAAGAGATGTCATCAGCTCCTGCTTCTGGATGGACAGCTAAAATGAGCAGCTGAAAATATTTACACTGCTGGCAAGTGAACCCTCTAAAGTGTTTAAAAAGTAGATCAAATTCATATCTCCAGAGCACTGAGACATAGAAACAAAGCTGAAAAAAAAAACCAAAAGATAACAGCATAAATATAAACAAAATATTATAAACAAAATATGTTTAACATTTTTCAAGGAGAAAAGACTTTTAGTCACTTAGCCTGACTGCTTCCATAAAAGGAGTTCAGCAAAATATTCCTGTTTTCACCTGCATGAGTTAGCAGAAGCATCAATCAGCCTTAGTGGAGGTGCCCAGTCTTTAGTTTAATACTTGTAATGAGGGAGACTGGACTATTTTTAATTTGCTCTGGTAGCTAATTATTAGGCCTAGCAAAAGTTTTTTGATTTAAACAGATTTGACAGGCTCTTGGATTTTACACTCAATTAAATACTTTGAGAAACATTTAATTCAGCCAAATCTCCCCCCACCTTCTTTCTCCAATGTGGATTTAATTTTTTTTCCTACAGAACTGTCTGGAAAAAGTCATGCAAGCTTCTTTATTTTGTTTTAATCTAACATTTTTAGAGTCAGATTTCAACCTCTGGCTTCCTTGGAATGTTTTTCTATTGTAAGCCCTCTCTCACTTTAATGCATTTAAATTTTGTCTGCTCCTTTGATCTTTCAGTAAAACATCAGCATCCTTACAACTCAAAGTAGACAGGTCAATCTTAAAAGTGAGACAAAAATGCAAAGCCCAGATTCTGAAATAAAAATTACTCGTAAAAACTTATGAATAACCACTAGATGTTAAACAGGGAAACAGAGGCAGCTTTTACCTGAAATCAGAGAACACCTGGAGGGGTCCAAATGAAAGCGCAGTTGGATCAAGAAAGATTAAGGACAGCAGCAGGAGTTTCAGGAATTAAAAGTGACAAGAGAGATTAAGAGGATGCAGGCAGCCTTTTAGGAGGTAATAGTCAATGTGTGAAATGTCAACAAATCTGTGAAAAGTCATAAGGAGAAGGAGACAATGACAATGTGGGAAATAATAACAGATTAGGTAAAAACCCTCTCTAACACTTAATAAAATTGTTTCAAAATATTGTTTTTCCACCTTCCAAGTCAATGATTACTGTTCTTGAGACCTTTAACAGAGGGTATTATGGGCAGGTATATTCTGGGGTAAAACTGAAGGTAAAGTGTGGTGATCACATAGTTAATCAAGTGGCTACTCGCAGGAGTCACAATCCTGTTGTATTTAGAGTCCCTCGGACAGAGGAAGAAATAAGTACTGGAACAATTACTGATGCTTTAGTACGGACAATAAGGATATTTTAAGACTGAAAGGAAAAAAGAGGCACTGGGCAGTGCATTCTAAAACCTATCTTACACTTTAAACTATTAATACCTTAATGTTTAGCAGGTTTATTGAGACAGTGATTGTTGGGAGCCTGTGAATAGTTTTGGAATGTGAGTTTGCTTCCTCAAAAACCTCTTCCCATCATGACTATCTCACCAGGAGAACCAGAGCCAGGGTTCATAAGTTGAGAAAGTGACCATGTAAAGACCCTTGACTTCTTCCTGCAAAAAATCATAAGGCATATATTCATGGACAGGTACAAATTGACCTAAAGTGTCTGGAAGCAGTTCTGGTTCAGTAGAAGTGTACCTATTTTACTCCAATTCTGTGTCCAGATTGTGTCCAGATCTTAGTAAAACCTATTTCCTAATGTTATTCCAGTGGTCTGAACTACTGACTAGGATAATAAAGTACTAGCTGTTTTTCTAGCCCATCTAAAACAGAAACAGGAAACAAAAAGGGATTTTACCAACAAATAAATTAAAATTACAAGAGTTGGACAAGGACATGAAAGTTGAAATAAAAAGAAATAGTCAAATATTAAATTGGATTAAACTCTAAAACAGATGAACAGTAGTCATAGCACCATAGAATGGCATGTATTAGAAGGGATCATCGAAGATCATGAAGTCCAACTTCCTTTTCATGGACAGGGGTATCTTTCACTAGATCAGGGTGCTTAAAGTCCCATCTAGACTGACCTTCAACACTTCCAATGATGGGACAGCCGCAGCTTATCTGGGCAACTCCTTATACTGTCTCACCATCCTCACTGTAAAAAAATCTAAATCCACTCTCTTTCTGTTTGAAACAATTGCCCTTATAATGGACATTTCTATTGTCTGTGTGGACATTTCTGGATATTTCCACTTCATTCAAACACTGGATCATCACTGAAGGACACTGTAATTTAATCCTAATGAATTCATACCAATATTTCTTTAATTTGAACATTGTATTTTTTTTCTATAGATGCAATAATTAGAACACAATTAATTAGCTTAAGTAGGTGATTTTATAAATATAACAGTTCAAGCATCATATTGAAGAATGAGGTTCTGAAGCTTTTTTCTTCAACGTACTTTTCATTAGGATTGGCATAGTGGAATTTATGTTACTAAATGATTACAACTTCACAGCCAGTGACGCATATTTGGTAGTCACCTGATGCTGCTAGAGAGGATGGCAAAAATTACAAACACTCATATAAAACACAATTCACTCCAAGTGCCTAGTATGTTTCAGATGAAGTAGTGTATATAGTATACTATATATATGTAAAAGTTATAAACTATATGTAATCAGTGGTGATTCTAGGGTGTCAGATTTAGAAAAACAGATTTTATCTCATGAATTCACTAAACAGATGTGCAAGTGATATGGTAATTTGACCATCAAATCTGATCACCCTCCCTGGCACTTAAGAAAGAAGATTTTAGAAGCAAATTCAAAATAAATAAACAAACTAACAGAATTGCCAAATAAACAAACAACCAGAGAATAAGCTCTCAATTCTGTTTTCAACTCTTTTGCAGAAATAAGCAAGGGAAAAGGCAGCAGCAATGCCTGGGATTATCAATAATGAATTCTAGAAAACCTAGCTTAATTGAGCAAAATTAATGAAGTGGTGACTAGCCAGAAAATGTAAACCATAATGGAGGTTTACTACTGCTCCTTACCTTACCATGTTTACCCTCATCAAGCATTTCCAAATATCATGGTCCAAAGTTAGTAAATGAACCCAGAATCCATAATACAAATACATACTCAAATAATAAAGTCTCCTTTGTCTTTGCTCTTAAATTATTCCAGTTTAAAAGATCAGCAGATAGCAAAATTCCATTCACCACAAATTCAAATAAAGCCTTGTATCTTAAAATAAGCCAAATCGTTAGGAATTTCAATCCCACATAGCCATAATGTGCAAATTAGGGGAGTAACAAGTCCAAGTCATTTTACAGAGAAATAAATCTTTGAAACTTGGAGCTGATAGCTATAAAAATTACTGAAAGCTAAAACTATGCAACTGCCCATCAAAGAAACAAAGAGCTTGGCGTGAAAACTGAAAACACTCTGAACTTCACATCTTTCAAGTGGACCGCCAAAGTAAAATTAGCTGTTTAGTCTCATTTTCAAATTTGATTTATTAATATAGCTGAAGTCAGGCAAAAAATGACAGATATGGTCACACCCAGATACATTATAAATTGCCTTCCAGTAAAGTCAGATAATCTTTCATCATTTCAGAACAAGTGGTATCGAAGACCACAGAGTATGGCATATTTGGTAAAATGCACAAAAGATAGTAATTTAGATCAGTGAACTTGGTAGAGAGACACCTGGATTTGTTCTGTACTCTGCCATTATCTTTGCATGCAGCCTTGTGAAAACAGTGTCTCTCCCTCCTCCAGTTTTTATGTGCAAATAGGAAGAATAATACTTTCTTAAAACCACATTGTCATCTCCTAGGATCCTGCTTTTCAGCTATGCTGACAGAATTAAAGCAGAAAAATGCTTCTTATGTGGATGGAGTTTCCTGTTAAATGAGTGTTTTATGCAGTTATAATCTGCTTGTGTTCAAGAAGGGTAAAGAAGTATGCAGATGTACAATATCTTCTTGCAAAGATAACTATGTGCATCCCTCAGCATGCATCAGGTGTTTATCAGCGGTTTTCCACGTCCTTTTGTGAAGTATGGCCCCAAGGGTGCTTCAAAACCCAGCAAGCTGCCAGTGGTGCATGCCAGCAAGTCCTCCTCAGGACAGGCTCTGGCTAATGATATACCCAGAGAGGAATGGTGGGACAATATCCCCACAGTGTTCATCCACTCGCCAGCACTGGTGTCTTTTGAAATTTGTGAGCCTGCTGCTTTTAGCTCTTATCACCTTTCTGTGTCACATGACTCCAAGACAAAATACTACTCCTAGTTTTTCCTTCCCAGGATTTCTGGGGTTTTTCAATCTAAGCTTTGATATTTCCTACCTCAGAGGAGGAAGGGATTTGTAAGCAGCTTAAATCTAATATGGCAGTGACAGATACCAGATCTCTGGAGACTGCAGTTCAACATACTTCCGTAAAACCTCTAATAATCCAGTCTACTGATGGACAATATGACCGTTTTTGTAACAAAGTGTCCCACATCTACCAAATGAAAACAGTACATATATTACACACATATTTAAATGGCTTGGCTTTGGAATGTCAGGATTTCAGACTTTTAGAGCTAAAGAAAAGTATAGTTCCTAATAGTTTTCATAAACCAAATCTTAATTTTATCATTAGATCTCTCCTCCATATTTTTTTTTCTAGACCCATTGTTTTGTTTTAAGTATAAATTATGGAATAATTCTTTTTGTTTATAGAAATTATCTTGCATAGAAAAAAAGAAGGCAAGTAACATTACAAATTACTTACCTTGATCAAAGTGGATAAAGGAATGATAGCACTTAGTACAGTGTATGTTGACAGAAATTAAGCATAATTCTCAGATCAAAACTTTAGACTAAATGCAACTGCTAGAATGAAAAATACCTTTATATCCATAGCAATATGTTATATTTGACATTAAGACAATAAAAATAGAGAAAAAGAGAGCAGCTAAATGGGTAGATTATACTAAAACTTTGTCTAAGAATAATTATTCAGATAATTATTATTATATTTTTCTTATAACATTGGCTTAGTCATCCAGACATTTCCAGATTTAATTTCTGAGTTGGTGGGGCATTTTTACATTTTCCCTGCAAGTGTATGTACAAATATGTAAAAACAGGAATATAAGAAAGGAGACACTGACACAACCATTTTACAGATCAATATCATAATTATAAATGAGTAAATTTATAGTCTGTGTGGGAACCTGATGAGGTTTTTTCCTGCATTTACTTTTTTTCTTCTTCTCATACACATTCTTTAAAGATCATTTATTTGTTTTTAAATACCTTTGGGATTCTTTCCAATACATTTTTAATAATTCTTACCTAGGGTTAAGACTAAGATTGTATCATCAATATTTCCTGCCAGAATTCTTTTAGTATGTTATGTCTGATTTGACATAATATACTACACCATTTCTGGGGGGTTCTTCAGGTGCACTTAGCGATGGCATTTTAGGTTGAAACCAGAATAAGCATTTGACATGCAGCCAAAGTGGAGCTATTGTGACGCAGACTCCACTGAACTGCCTTTCAGTTCAGTCATGAGGCCTTCAGCACTATGTTTTGCCCTGCAAAACCATTTTTGTTTTGCCATGCTTCTTGCCAACAGTTAAAATCTCTGTAACGCAAACCCCACATAAACACAAACCCTCTTCCATATATAAGAATGATTGTAACAGTCTTTTTGTTTTTTGAGGTTTTTTTCCTCTGCTGACTGCAGTCAGGTTTTGGCTGGGTCCTGAATGTCTTTACTACAAGAGGCCCCTGCTCTTTTACCCAGCTTTGTCAGCTCAAAAGCAAGGGTCGCCCCATAGAAATGTTTGTCTTCTCTTTGGGCTCTGTGCTTCAGCAACCCTGTTTCCTTTCCCTTTGTTTCCTCTCCCTAGAAATACCTAAAAGCCTTTATTCCTTATGTTCCATCAGTCTGCATCTGAAGGCAGTTCACCTCCTTCTCAGCTCTCAGATGCCTCTTTCCATCCAGCTCATGTCCTAGGTCCTTTCAGGAATGTGCAGCTTAGTGCACGGCAAAAAGGCCTCTGCTGGCATATACAAGGAAATAGTTACAAAAGAAAAGCAAATTGCAATCAAAAACAGAATGCAAATTGAACTCAGAACAAAGGTTATTTAAAAGAGGTAGGAATACTTGACAAGGAGATGAAGGCACTGAATTTATTTGCATATCCTTTTGCTATAATTCTCTAAGTATTATGTATTAACGTGCTACAGGGAAAATATTTTTCTGAGTGAATACAACATTATATGCAACTTTTTCTTCTTATATTCATTTTCCCACACTGGGTGCTTCTCATAGAATCAACGTGACTGTTTTATATGTATTTTTAAGAAGTGCGGTATTTTTATACTTGACTTCCATGTAAAACATGCAAGAATTTGCACAAATTGTTTTATGCATTGCCTTTACAAAAATGTAATGCTATATGTTCAAAAGTTATTTATTTATTTACCATCGCAGTCAAATTTTTGATGAAGCATGAAAAGCTAAATTAAGATATTTTTATCTCTTTCCCAAGAAGGAGGTACCAATTATTACTTGAAACCATGTCTCCAATCCTAACCCATGCTGTCAAAAGACTTACACAAAATATCCCAATTATGATCTACTTTCCATGAGAATTTTCACTTAAAAACCTAGGCAGGATGCAAAGTAGGTTAATTTTACAAATTTAGAGTTTCTCAAAAATAAACAGCACTAGACAAATGATAGCTTCAGTTATAACAGAATCATGGGATGATTCATGTAGTAAGAAGTATTCCATCCTTCTAATCAGCTTGGTGCTTTTTCTCTGAACTGAATTCAGTTTGATTTTGTTGAAGATAGGACAGAAATTCACAGGGATTTTCCCTGGGTTCCTCTGGTGGTTGTCCTCTTAAAATCTCAGGAAGCAGAGGAGGCAGTCCAGGAGGCTCAGTCATCCCCTGGATAACTGAGCAGCTCTGCAGGGTATAGAGTCTTCACATCAGAGCTTCTTTTAGTCTGTGTTGACACCTCAGCTCCAAGGCCACCTCTCCGTGATGAGTTTTGGACTCACCTCTTGGCTCTCCTAAATTTCCCAATGCCTTCTTAATCATGCATCAACTTCATCCCCATTCAATCACTGTAACTATTCCACAGAAAGAAATCAGGTGTGCACACTGGATAGCACCTGCAGCATACCAGAGTGCTCTGCAGCCTGAGTATTTGGATTCTTGACCAAGTCACTCTTGTGTTTCTACACAGACAAAACATTTTCAAGATGTTGTATGAAAATCTGATAGGATTGACACACACCTGGAAAAATTAAATAGCACTTTTAAATGCTGCCCATGTGTGGTATACAGGAAAACAGAGTGACACATTGTCATGGTTTATCTCCAGATAAGCACCACTTAGCCTATTGAACACTCTCCCCTCTGTGAGATGCGGGAGAGAGTCAGAAGGGTAAAAGTGAGAAAACTCATGATTTGAGATAAATTCATTTAAATTGGTAAAGCAAAACAAGGAATTAATTCAATACTTCCCAACAGGAGTTCAGCCATCTCCATGAAAGCAGGGCCCAATCATGCATTAGCAATTACACCAGAAGACAAATACTTTCACTCCAAACGTCTCCCCTTTCCTTCTTCCTCCAGCTTTATATGCTGAGCATGATGTCACATGATACAGGATATCCCTCTGGTCAGTTGGGGTCAGCTGTCCCAGCTGTGTCTCCTCCTCAATCCTTATGCACCTGCTCACTACCGGGGTGGGGTGAGAGGTAGAAAAGATCTTGACTCTGGGCAAGTGCTGGTCAGCAAGAGTGAAAACATCCCTGTCTTATCAATACTATTTTCAGCACAAATCCAAAACACTTACTGATCCAAAACATAGACTATGAAGCTATCCAGGTACTATGAAGAAAGTTAACTTTATCCTTGATAAAAATAACACACAGGTGCTTGAATATTTGCCCTGATCATTTCTCAATCATTTAGGTACAGAGCTGCAATAACAAAGAAGTAACCACAACTTAGATCACTTATTCATTTCTCCCTTTGATGATGTAGCAAAGGAATATAATTATGTCAATCAAGTGTTAGTTACTGGTGGTGTAATAATTGCACTAAGCTTTTACAGGTGAGAAAATCAGAACAATGAAAAGACTACCAGCAACCATTCCACAAGCTGAATTAAGGAAAGATGACCAAATATTTAAAATCAAGTCTTAACTACAAACTGAAAGTGTTGCAAATATCCAAACACCTTACATATTCAGTTATCAGTTACTAATGTCATCATTCTACTCTGTCTTGCTAGCAGTGGTGCAGTTCTAGAAAGGCTAACACCTGGAAACTGTGGCCTCAAACAGCTCTTTCATGTCTGCAGACACTTTTTCAAAAAATGTTTAGACAACTACACAATAATTTATATTTACTAATTATTAAAATGGCCTCTTGGTTATCAGGCATCATTCAGAAACACTACAACATTCTAAAGTAAGTTTGCACACTTAGGCACCTTAATTTCTGTGAGAAAGAGGCGAATTAAAAGACAGACTAGAAAAATTTCTGACCCCATATAGTTATTAGTTGAGCAATTCCATTCTTTGAGCAATTTTTTAAATGAAAACTCTTTGTCTTGTAATCCTGAATATTATATAAAAACTTCAAAGAACAAACTTAACTTTGAGAACTAGTGTAGATCATACCAAAAATGCCTTAAGAGAGCTTTTACCACATGAGTAAGATGATCTCTCCCAGTACATGAGACCATTTTCCCTACCTTATTCAAATCACATGCACAGGGAGAAATAAATTCATAACTTTGCATAATATTGTGGCAAAAATGTCCTGTAAATGCACCCGCAAGTACAACTCTGATTATGATTAAAGTTTATCTTAATGTAGTCTAGCTAAGGGGATCATTATATTATATACTGTGCCATGATTAAACTGCTTTTTCTTAAAGTAGCTTGAATTTACGTTCAGACAGCTTTTATATTCATAAGCTCACAACATTACTCCACACATCCCCAGAGAGAACCCAGGAAAGACTATTCAAAGTACTAGCATTTATTCTACTGTAATGTGCATTACTCTCAGTACTGTAGTAACTCTAAGTCAAATACATATAAACCCCTTGGTACAACATGCTCAGTTTCAGATGTGATCTGGATTAACCTTTAAAATAGAAAGAAATGTCTGCTGCAGAACTTTGTAAGGCTCTTGGCAATTTGAGTCATATATTGGTCTCAGTCCTGTCATCTGAAGGCAACGGAGATTTTGGCTGATCCTTGACTGTAAGACTACCCATAAGTGATGAGTAAAACAAAAAAAAAACCAAAACATAGCTTTAGCCTGTGCTTTTCTCATTTTTTAATCAGAGGAGTTGTGGTTATTTGTGCAAAGGACAAAATTATGTCTGTAGTCAGTCTCTTGGCTTCAGATATAATAATATTGTGTTGGGTGTTAAAAATAGCAGGAATAGACCTGTATTATGTGTTGACTTCCATATATTCAAACATTCAATATTTCTGACTAGCTGGAACTAATGGAACAGATTTTCAAAGTAAAACTTCTATCCCAGCAATTTAAATAAATTGCTAACAGGAAAGGTTTTTTATGACATCAGGTAAAACCTTGAAAGGTTCAGTAGTGACTTGAGGCATATTTAAACCTTGTAATGGAGAACTGACCCGAGCTGGTACTTCCACTTGATGCAGAACTAATTGGTCTGAAAGCTAGTTGTTTGGTCCCAAAAGGAATATAGTTGCATAAGAATAGTTCCACCTCTGCACTAATAAGCCTTGCCGCAGATGTTTTCTTTACAGTACTTTTAAAGACACAGATATTATGCCACATATCATGTCATAGTAAATACAAAGATTTTTTCTAGTACTAAAATGAATATAGCAACTCTTGCACACTTAGGTGGAGTTTGAAACACTCTAACAAAAGCAATCATGTTATTTTCAGTCTTGATTATTTCCTTTTTCTCCTTCAGCCATTTACTGTATTTCTAATGAGGCTTAATCTTTGTGGTAGAAATTCCAATGCTCAGCACATTATGTAGCTAAACAAGACCTTTGATATTTGGCTATTTCTGTCCTTTGAACATAAACAGAAAAAAATAGCATTCCAGATTGTCACTTCTGATACATTCACACTTCTTAGTTGGGAAGCTTGCCCTATATGTTAACACACATTTATTGTTGATATAAAAAGGTTTGCCAGCATACTGTGAGAGTAAAACATACTGTGGCTAGAAATGGACCCAGGAGAGGTATGTATTTCCCTCTTTCTCTGGACCTAATAGGGCTTCTGATATGTTAAATTTGACAGGTCCATTTTTTTCCCTTTGCAGTATTTATCAAATGGCCCAAATCTCTCAACCTTAAGGCAATTTCACCATGGTCTTCCAAATGCAAAAACTTTTAGGAAAGTGCTGAACTATTTATTCCTCCTCCTATAGATTTACATGTGACATCCTACAGGGGTCATTTTTATATTCATCTTATTTCCTGTAGCATAGGTTAATCAGAAGAGTGGAAAAATTGCTATATCCTGATATTACTCATAAAATTCTTATATTTTTTCTCCATTCTAGTAATTAAAGTCAGATTTTTCTTACATCTCTTTTGCTGTCAGTGTAGAGTAGCAATTTAACCAGAAAGATCAAACCTAGCATTAGTACTCATATAAGTTAACAAGACATTTTCAGGGTTTTGATAAATCCAAAATCTGTTTGCCAGGTTCAAATTATAACAGGAACATCTTTCACTTGATCAAGGTTCTCAAAGCCATATTCAGCCTGGCCCTGACCTTTCTCAGTGATGGGGCATCCACAACTTCTCTGGCTCACATGCTCAAGTGCCTTGCCACTCTTGTAAAAAACATCCAATGCATATGTCCAAGCTGAATATACCTTCTTTCAGCTTAAAACCACAATCCCATGTCCAGCCACTACCCACTTGGTAAAGTCTCTCTCTGGTTCTCTTGTAGCCCCTCTTCAAGTATTGTTAAATAGTGGATGCAAAGTCTAACGTGACCTAGCAACGCAGGCTAACAGCCCAGAAATCCAATCATGTCCTGGGCTGCATCCAAGGCAGCATGGCCAGCAGGGCAAGCAAAGTGATTCTGTCCCTCTGCTCTGCTCTCATAAGACCCCATGTGGGGTGCTGCATCCACATCTGGGGTCCCCATCACAACCAGGACATGGACCTGCTGGATTGAGTCTAGAGAAGGGTCAGCAAGAAGATTAGAGGGATGGGGCACCTCTGCTATGGAGACACGCTGAGATGGTTGGCTGTTCAGCCTGGAGGAGAAAAGGCTCCAGGGAGACTTTGGAGTGACCTTCCAGTACCTAAAGGGGGGCCTAGAAGAGAGATGGAAAGAGACTTTTAACAAGGGCGTGTAGTGAAAGCACAAGGGGGAAAGGCTTTCAACTTAAACAGGGCAGATTAGACATTAGAAAGAAATTCTTTACTTTGAGGGTAGTGAGGCACTGGAACAGGTTGTCCAAAAAAGTTGTGGTTGCCTCATCACTGGATGTGTTCAAGGTCAGGTTGGATGGGACTTTGAAAAACTTGGTCTGGTTAAACGTGTTTCTGATCATGACAGCAGGTATGAATTAGATATCTTCAATGTACTCTCCAACCCAGGCCCTTCAGTGATTCTATGATTCTATGATTCTATGATTGATTCTATGATTCTATGATTCTATGATTCTGATCCCATGATTCTATGATTCCATGATATAATGAGGCCTCCCCAGAGCCTTCTCTTCTCTGGGTTGAAGAACCTCAATTCTCTCATACTTTTTTCATAGGAGATGTGCTCCAGCTCTCTGTTTCCATGACTCTCCTCTGGATCTGCTTTAACATGTTCATGATTTTCTTATACTATAAACATCTGAGCTGATCACAGTATTCCAGGTGGGTTTTCATAAGGCCAGAGTAGTAGGAAAAAGAACTTTCCTCCAGCTGCTGGCCATGCCACCTTTTCTGCATCCTAGGATCTGGTTGGCTTTCTAGACAGCAAGTGCACATTTCTGGTTTATGTCCAAATTTTCATCCACCAGTACCTCAAGTTCTTCTCCACTGGGCTGCTCCCAGTCTGTTCAAAAACCCCAGGGTTTCCTTTGCTCAGTGTCCCTCCTTGGAAGCACCAGCTCAAGCTGTTATTTTGTTATTTAGTTATTGCACCAAGATGAAATTATTTAAAGGACTGAGATGTCTGAGACTCTACCATGAGAGACCTGGGGTTGAGCCAGTGAGGAAACCCTGTCTGACTGTGTGGGTGTGGTGTGTGCAGGGAGTCAGGTGTAGCACTAGTTAGCTCCCTGGAACCACCTCTGGCAAAGTGTCTTCAGTCCCAGCTCAGGTGGTGCTTGTGTCTGCCAGAGTGGCTTCGATATGGTTGGACAGGAAAGCTTCCTTAATACACAGGACCTTCCTGATCTGGGACTGTCCTTCCTGAAGAAGGTTCAGACGTATGTATAAATACATGATGGTAGAGAATGAGCAGGCAGGCCTTTGCCAGTAGTGCCCACACAAAACAAAAGAAGCAATCAATGGGTACAAACTGAAATACAGGTAATTACCTTTATAAAGAAACTAATTTTTTTTAATAGCTGTGAAGACGGTTTAGCTCTATAAGAGGATGCCTACAGAGGCTCTGAAATCTCCATCACTAAAGACACTTAAGAGATGACTGAAAATGGTCCTGGATAACCTGCTCTAGGCATCCATGCTTAAACAAGGGGATTGAACTAGGTATTCGCCAGAGATTCCTTGCAATATAAAGTGTTTTATGGTTATGTGATTACTCTTAATCACCTTTGCCATAACACATCTGCTCAAATACACACACAGACACATACATGCTCACATCCACAGTCCATAGATATTTGTTTATTTCTAACTGTTTTTACTAGTGTAAATAAGATTATTTCACTGATAACTTAGAGTAGTTAAGTAAGCAGCGACAGTGCTATAAGCAAGCTGGTGGCATCATCTGATGTGGAAATTGCTGCTTTTTTTTTTAACTACAATATTTAAATTTTTGTTTTTAAAAAAAGCACCAGTTACTTTAACTCAGTCTTGTGACTAAATTTTGCAGTAGATTTTATTCCTGTTCTTTGCTTATGTGTTTGCATATATAAATGTTTAATGTGTTTTTGTTTACTTGGCAATGTAATGGTCGTATGACCAAAGTTTTGAAAGGGGAAAGAGGAGATCATCCAGCTTGTTTTGACCAAAACACATAAGCAATGAAGAATTCTTATACAAGATGATTGCTTTTGATTGTTCACCGAAATAATAATATGTTTTCTTTGTTTCAGAAAACACATATGTAATGAAAATTTTAGCAACTTACATGAAAAATGGATGCCTTTGGGAATGAAGCAAATGTTAAAAAATGCTATATTTGTTTGCTTACACATCCCCCATGAGGAGTGTGTTGTCTACAAACACAGTTGCAACTGATATCAGAGACTGTTCTTTTACTTGGTATGCAGTTGTACTAATAGATGATACCTATGGTCCGAGTACCACTGAAATGTTTTGAGTATATAGCTAGTATAGTTTAACACACTAATTGCATGGTCCATTATTTATTAGTTTGTGGAAGACACAGTTCAGTGAAACTATAAATGTTACAGATTGAAAATACAGAAGTAGTTGAGATTGTCTTTCTTGTTTGGCTTTTCTAATACGCATTAGTTTCCTCTTCTTCGAAAATGCAACAGCAAAAATACAATGGTTATTCATATCGTAGAAACCATGGAATTGTCTGAGAACGGCCACACAGAATGTAGGGCTTCTCCCTTCAGAAAGGCAGTGGCATCTCTAGCCAAGCTGAAGCACATCTACACCAAGGCACACAGTTTAGGCAACAAACAGGAGGAACTGGAAGCCATTGTGCAGTAGGAATACTAGGACACAGTAACCATCGTGGAAATCTGGTACAAAGATGCACACAACTGGACTGCAGCAATGGATGGCTGTAAAATCTGCAGAAGGAATAGGCAAGGAAGGAGATTAGTGGGGTATTCCTGTATCTTAGGGAATGGTTTGAATGTCTAGAGCTTCATGACTGTTATGATAGGACTGATTGTTTATGGATAAGAATCAGGGGGAAGACAACAAGGCAGACATCCTGGAGGGAGTCTGTTATAGGCTACCCAACCACAATGAAGAGGCAGAGAAAATATTCCATAAGCAGCTGGAAGACGTCTCATGATCACTGGCCCTTTTTCTCATGGGGGACTTCAACTTACCAGATGTCTGCTGGAAATACAACACCGCAGAGAGAAAAGAGCCTAGAAGGCTCCTGGAATGTGTGGAAGACATACAACTGGTGAGTCAGCTAGGAAATGGGCCCCACTGGACCTGTTGTTTGTGAACAGAGAAGGACTGGTGGATGATGTGGTGCTTGGAGGTTGTTTTGATCATAGCAATCACTAAATAATAGTGTTTCATTCACAGAGAAGTAAGGAGGTAGGGTCAGCAAAACTGACACCTTGGACTTGGGAAGGGCAGGCTTAGCCTGTTTAGGAGGCTGATTGACAGTGTCCCTTGAGAGGCAGTTCTGAAGGGTAAAGGAGTCCAGAAAGGCTGGGCATTCTTTGAGGAAATGTTAAATGCATAGGAACAAGCCATCCCCATGTGCCAAAAAATGTACTGGCAGAGAAGAAGACCAGACTGTCTGAACAGAGAACTTTGACTGGAACTCAGACAGGAAAAAAGAGAGTTTGTGACTGTGCTGGTTTTGCCTGGCCTGGTTTTTGGTAGCGGGGGGGCCACAGAGGTGGCTTCTGTGAGAAGCTTCTAGAAGCTTCTGCCATGTCCAGCAGAGCCAATCCCTGATGGCTCTGAAGATGGACATGCTGCTGGCCAAAGCTGGGCCAATTAGAGATGTTGGCTATGCCTCTGTGATAGCATAGTTAAGAAGAAAATCAAAACAAAGTGGGGCACAGTTTTTTCCCAGCCAGAGAAGAGGAGGAAGGGAGAACATGTGAGGGAAACAACATGGAGACACCAAGGTCAGTGGGGAAGGAGGGGGAGGAGGTGCTCCAGGTGCTGCAGCAGAGATTCCTCTGCAGGCTGTTGTGATGACTATGGTGGAGCAGCTGTGCCCCTGCAGCCCATGGGGTCCATGGGGATGCAGAGATCACCCACAGCCTGTTGGGAGGTGCCCATGCTGGAGCAGGTGGATGCCTGGAGGAAGCTGTGATCCAGTGGGAGACCTGGTGGAGAGAGAGGGCCTTGCTTCCAGGCTGGAGCAGCCTGGCCTTGGAGGTCTGCAGCCCATGGACAAGTTACCCATGCCTCAGCAATTTTGGGAGGACTGTTTGCCTATGGGAGGGACTCATGTTGCGTCAGTTTTGGGTGGACTGCTGCTCGTGAGCTTGGACCTATGCAGGAGAACTGTCTCCCGTGGGAGGGATTGTACAACAACTCCATGCAGTGCTACAGGCTTGGGGAAGAGTGATTGGAAACCTGTCCAGAAAGAGTATGGACAGCAGGACTAGGGCAGTTATTGCCCCCCTGTATTTGGCCCAGTGAGGCTGCATCTTGAAACTGTGTTCAGTTTTGGATCACTCATTGCAAGAAAGATATTGAGGCCCTGGAGCAAGTCCAGAGAAGGACAACAAAGTGGGCACAGGGCCTGGAGCATAAGTCTGATGACAATAGCTGATAGAACAGGAGTTGTTTAGCCTGGAGAAAAGGAGTCTCAGGGGAGACCATATCACTCTCTACAATGACATGGAAGGAGGTTTTATTCAGGTGAGTGTTGGTCTCTTCTCCCAAGCAACAAAATGAAATACCCTCAAGTTGCACCATGGGAGGTTTAGATTGGANCCATGGGGATGCAGAGATCACCCACAGCCTGTTGGGAGGTGCCCATGCTGGAGCACGTGGATGCCTGGAGGAAGCTGTGATCCAGTGGGAGACCTGGTGGAGAGAGAGGGCCTTGCTTCCAGGCTGGAGCAGCCTGGCCTTGGAGGTCTGCAGCCCATGGACAAGTTACCCATGCCTCAGCAATTTTGGGAGGACTGTTTGCCTATGGGAGGGACTCATGTTGCGTCAGTTTTGGGTGGACTGCTGCTCGTGAGCTTGGACCTATGCAGGAGAACTGTCTCCCGTGGGAGGGATTGTACAACAACTCCGTGCAGTGCTACAGGCTTGGGGGNACTGTCTCCCGTGGGAGGGATTGTACAACAACTCCATGCAGTGCTACAGGCTTGGGGAAGAGTGATTGGAAACCTGTCCAGAAAGAGTATGGACAGCAGGACTAGGGCAGTTATTGCCCCCCTGTATTTGGCCCAGTGAGGCTGCATCTTGAAACTGAGTTCAGTTTTGGATCACTCATTGCAAGAAAGATATTGAGGCCCTGGAGCAAGTCCAGAGAAGGACAACAAAGTGGGCACAGGGCCTGGAGCATAAGTCTGATGACAATAGCTGATAGAACAGGAGTTGTTTAGCCTGGAGAAAAGGAGTCTCAGGGGAGACCATATCACTCTCTACAATGACATGGAAGGAGGTTTTATTCAGGTGAGTGTTGGTCTCTTCTCCCAAGCAACAAAATGAAATACCCTCAAGTTGCACCATGGGAGGTTTAGATTGGATATAAGAAAGACTTCTTCATGGGAAGGCTTGTCCAACACTGTAATAGGGTGCCCAGGGAAGTGGTTGAGTTAACACCCCTGCAGGTATTTTAAAGGTGAGTGGATGTGGCACGTGGAGATATTATTTAGTGGTGACTTGACTGTGTGAGTTTAATGGTCGGACTAAGTACTCTTAGAGGTCTTATTCAACCTAAATAATTCTATTATCACCGAAAATTATCTTTTTGTCTCTTCTTCACCAATGCTTCAATTTTGTATTTTCAGTATGTGCTAAACATATATTAAAAAATTAACTGAAGTCAGTTGAATCTGAGTTTCTTATCCAGGGATGTATTGGGGAGGAAAGTTTCCCAGATAATAATTTACAACATACACCTTCTGCAGAATAATGAGAGTAAAATATGGCTGCATGCACATATTTCATTTACCATCACAAGATAGATATAATATTAGGTAAACTAACAATGAACTCAATAAAAATTAACAGCTCTTTGACAACAGCACATACCCTCCTAGACTCAAAAACCTGCTTTTTCACAGGTCTCATGTGTAAAGTATTGAGTTTAAGTTATCATTAGACTGTGTTTGGACTATTATTCATGTGTCAACAGCATTGCAAATGTAGCTACAACATCTGATTCATTTGAAGATACGTTATAAGTACCAAATACTAAGTTCTCTGTTATTTTGAAATCTGAAAATGACTCTTATTTATAATAGTGCCTGTTCTTTTAATGAAAACATTCACATACCAGACTTAAAATATTGCAGTAGAACTGGTACATCAAATTTGTCACTAGCTTGCCTATATGAATGACAAGAAAAAAGAAATAGCAGTTATCAGCAAAGTGAAGATACCAATAATCCTAGTATCTTGAATTTATTTGGAGTTCTTTTCCTGTTAGATAAATAGTAACTCCAATTATTAGTACAGTTCTACAGTTCCAGTTTGAAGATTTTCTTCCTCAAAACAACATTAGTTACTATTACTAGTTGGACTTCAGCATGGCTGTTATATGACTATACACTCAATATGAATAAAAAATTTAGGAAGATGAAACAATAAATATTGATATATTTAATAGGATTTATTTATTAATCTATTGATAGAGACAAGGGAAAAATAAATCTAAAATTTCTGCAGACCTGAACTAGATACTGCATTTAATCGCTTCATGATTTCATATATGGCAATTAAAAAATCTATTAATAGTAGAGTATCAATTTTCAAGTAAAGCATAGGGATTTAACTGTGTGAATTCTAGTAATGTCAAACTGAGTCACAAATCTGCAAATCTGCATTTGGAAATGCAATGTTTTTTGTTAGAAAAAAATTCCATGTTGAATGTAAAATGATCTAGAAGTGAAAGTAAACACATTTAAAAGTAAAATTTTAACAGAATATTTTCGCTGACACATACAATTTCATGAAAGTAGCCTGGAACAATTTTTTGAGTATATGGTATAATGAGTTTTGGACAGTTTCAAAAGTTATTTTAAATTATTTGCAAATATGAAATGAATTATGCATTCTGTTCTTCATTTCTTGAGTATTTTTTATTATATCTGTTTTCCAAAGTTATAAGAAGGAACGAGCAGTTATACTTTGCACAGTTTATATTTTTGCAGATAGTATGTCATTTTTATTGAATAAAGGTAGTAAGCATTTAAATATTCTGAACTACAAATGTAATGCATTAATGAGGAAGTATTAGAATTCCATTCTGTGTGTCTACTTATGAGAGGTCAACATAGCTGCTATTTGTATTAATGACTATTAAGATTTTAAATTCAGTAAAATGTAAATCAACCAACTCTCCTTTTAATAATAAATTACTTTCTTAACCTAAGATAGGCTATGGGGCCATTATTTGTATCTGGATATATAAATGAGAAATGGAAACTTTTTACAAAGTATAGTACCATTTACACAAGCTTCTTCTTTCCCATCTTTTATATTACAGGTTACTTTAGAATAAAGTATAGAAGTTCGGAGGTCATAAGGTAAAAACGTCTGTCTCATGCTTTTGATTGTAGCATGGATTTAAAAAATAAGTTTGTTAGGCTAGAATTAAGTTTTTTGAAATCATATTGTGTGATATCAAAACCACATGAAGCTGATCTTGGGGATAAAAGTGGCAATAAAGTGGATAAGTAAAATTTGTACTGTATTTAAGTGATTCATGCACTGCTAGGACAAAGGAATTATGCAAAATGCTTTCGGAAGTGGAAAAAGAGCCATATTGGTTGTGTTCCTGTATATAATAAAAAAATTACATAGCTAGCATGGAATCCCAAAATAAAACATTCTCATAACTGGACTGGAAAGCTAAAGGTTCTCATCCATAAATCCATATCCAGATGAAATTACTCTCTGATGACACACAACTGAATTCCAAGTAACTTCATGTTTCCATTATGAAAGGGAAGATATTAACTTAATGTCTATCTCAATTAAATGATTATCAGCCTTTCTTCTGGGACCCAGGTATTGAGAAAGGAATAGGAAGCATAGATGGGGAAGCAGCTAAGTTTCCAGAGTCATGTGAATGACACTTCCAGTAGCAGGATTTGGCTTAAAAAACATTGAGGCAATCCTGCTGTCTATTGACAGACCCTGGTGATTGTGAATAGACATTGTGAAAACGCAGCTGAAGATGTAATGAGTCCAATATGAAAGGTGAGTAAAAGGAATCTGCACATTACAACTAGCCTTATGTGTCTTTAGTATATCTAATCCATGTTCACATGCAGACAAATTCACAGATGCCCAACACAGACGGTCTCTAATGGGGTTTTTAAGCCTGTAAATATCAAGGCCTTTATAGATTGGTCTGCTTTGTTTTTTACTTTCAGACAAGTTTGTAACTCAAAAAGGCAACTTATGGGTGTACTGAATCTTTACACTGAATTTTCAATTCCCAGTGATATTAACAGAAGCTACATATGCACGGACTGAAGTATGATTTGAGCTTCAGGAAGTAAATGCATGAAAATCTTGGCTATGACAAAATAAAAAACTATTCCTGTAGCTGCTCTGCAAAGTCTTATTTCCATTAATTTTGTCAAATAGAACTTGGGAAACCATTCTTCACATGAATGAACATGAGTTCATCCCCTTTCCACTTACTGAAAAATATACCAGGTGTCTTCTGTAGCAAAAAACCAAGTTACCTTTCTCCTCAGGTTAACTGTGCCACAGGCAATAAGCATAACTACAGAGAAAACAAGTATAACCACTGTTATGATCCGATTAGAAGAGATGCCTCTGCCTGAATTAAGGTGCAAATGAGACCATATACAGAAGTCAATATTACGGATTTTATTTAACAGTAAACGTGAGGTAGAGAGATAGAAAGAAACAGGAGGAGAGAGGCAGGGAAGGGAGAAGAGAAAAAGAGTGAGTGCAAAAGAGAGATTAAGCAAAGATATCACACCATGGGGATTTCTCAGGTGTCCCGTTGTTTCTTCTTGTCCTAGGTTACAATACAGATGTATATAAGTATTATATTACCACCAGCTGTGGGGCATTAGGCATTAGCTGTTATCTCCTGCTGTGACTCACCCCTGATAACAGTCAATGAGCCATCAAGAACCAACTGCATGACTCATGGAATTAACTCATCCTATTGTGAGATTCTCCGCCCAGGAGGGAGGAGCTAAGCATTCCCACCTGGATACAACCTGGCCTTGGAACTGCCCGAGTTAACCCTGTCTACTGGGTTCCTAGAGGACAAGAGCTACCACTGGACCTTCAGCTGCAGACCAGACCTTCACAGGATCACTGCTTCAACTGAACTACTTCATTTGGACTGCTACCACCACCCTAACAGGGTGTCAGGTTGTATCTGACTTTGTCAGTGCTTTTTCTTCTCTTATTGCACTTATTTTATTTTCCTATTAAATTTTAATCCTGACTTGCAATCTCCCACTGGTTTGTTTTCAAACTAATACACTTCTTCCCCATGATCTTTTCAGTGGTGGGGGGCCCAGAGTTGTTCTGGAGATGCTACTTCTATACAGTCCAAGTCACCACAGGGCACAAATGCTGTTCCTATAACTTGAGGTGGCATGTGTATATGACCAGTGCTGGCAAAACAAACATAAAATTATGTGTGTGATTTATTATTTCCCAGCCACAGAGACGAGATATGTCTTGTTGGAGGTGTTCAACTTCAAGAATTAGAAAATAGAAAGAAAGAATGAGGTAGAGATAGCAGTGCTGTAGAGACAGGCAGTTCAGTCTTCTTCAGTAGGCAAGCCTCTACTTAGACGCTAAGAAGAACAAAGCTAGCTGACTGTATTTTTAAAATCATCGAATACAAATGAATGATTCCAAATTTTCAGAATAATTAAGTTCTCCATCAAATAAGCAAGGAATGTGCATTGCCACCATGACCCAGCAATATATCCTAGGGCAAAGAAGACTAATGATATCCAGGGCTGCATTAAGATTATTGCCAGGAGGAACTGAAACATCTCTTCTATGAGGAAAGACTGAGAGCTGTGCCTTTACAGTTTGGAGAAGAGAAGGCTGAGAGGAGGTCTTATAAACAGACAATAATACGTGAAGGGAGGGTGCACGAATGTTGAAGTCAGGCTCTTCTCAGAGCCAAGTGACAGAGGCAATGGGCAAAAAGTGAAACACAGAAGGCTCCATCTGAATATGAGGAAATACTTTTTTTTTTTGTGAGGGTGTCTGAGCAGTGGTACAGATTGCCCAGAGAGGTTGTGGAATGTCCATCCTTGAAGATGTTCAAAAGCTACTTGGATATGGTCCTGGACAGCTGATTCTAGGTTTCCCTGCTTGAGCAGAAGGTTGGACCAGATGACATCCAGAGGTCCCTTCTGACACCAACCTGTGATTCTGTGAAATGCCACCAGCTAACAATTGTGTCTAAAACTACAGTAGTAAATAGTCTGCAAAGACCATTTCTAAGAGATGTGGATAGGCCCCTTGAAAGTATTTCAGATATTTTTGACATTGCGAACATATTTTCATGTAAACAATTCCTTTTAGAATCAGCAAGAGTTAGTTTCTTCCTTTATCTTAAAAGCTGATATAAATTATCTTAGTTTATGGATACATCTTTTCCACTGTGTACTGAAAACAACTACTGGTACCATGAGGATATTGTAAGGAACAAAATTCCTAAACACTGAAAGGAGAAAAAATATTATATGAATTGTAAAATAACCAGTCTTATAAACTCTCAGTCTTTTTTCATAGAAGAAAAATAATCTGATATGCTCTTTCTGTGATAGATAAGGTTATGAAATACATAGAAAAATGATGAGCAAAATACATAATATATGATAACTAAAAAATACACAGAATCATGTAATACATTGAAATAGATAGAATCTCTGGAAAGACACCAAAGCACCATGTTTTATTCTGACAGAAAGGAAAGAGGTGCCAGGACCCTCAATTTTTTTACTCACTTTAATGGAAGCTGTGCCTTCTTAATGTTCCTTAAAAAGGTATTTGATTATTTGATATCATACAAAGATTGGACCAATTAATAATTTAGGTGCATTTTAATTTGTCAGATAAGGGAACTAGAGAGACTGTGAATTCAGCTTCCTCAAGAGGTGCAAGTAACTTCATCCCTGCATAATCTAGGTTTTGGTGGATTTTTTTTAACATTTCCAATTAAGAACGTGTCTCTTCATTAAGAGTGAAATTTTGGTATTCTTTGTAAGGAAACTTTGATTGGGAATTTGACCATTAATTTCAGTGGAACTGGGATTTTTTTACTGCTCATTGCCAAATGTTTTTTTCTATAAAAACTGCTACTTTTATATTGATATTTTGTACTGCTTTCCTTTTGTAGTTCTCTGAAGGAAAAAAAAAATCTAAACAAGCCCTCCCTGTTTCTAGTATGATATTCTGTTCATATTTCTTTAAAGATGATACTGCCTAGGTTTTCTTGAAATTAGAATCCTGAATAAACTTTTGAATTTTACTCAAGGTCAAACATTGCTCCTTGAAGTTCATCTGACTTTTATTTCCAGAAAACTTGGGATTCTTTTCTGTTAAAAAAAAAAAAAAAATACTTTTATCTGAAATCTTAAAGAAACTGAGGGAGTTGTGTACAGTTCCCTAAACTGTTTCTTATATCTTATTCTATTTCCTCATATTCAACATATGCCTAAAATATATGAAAGCATTGTTTTCTTTATTGTTTTGAAAAAAAATAGGGAGACCTACATCGACCCATTTATGAAATCTAAATCATTTGTAGGAGAAAATTGTTGCAGTCTATCCAAATGTAAAATAAGAGTTTCTGAAGAGAACAGACCACTTATAAGATTTTTCCCCTGTTTACATTCAGGAGGAGAAGCTGTTATTGTGTAGAGTGTTTCATCTGCTCAGTGTAGCATTAAATAAATATCTCTCTGCAGGTTATCGCTATGCCAGCAGGGAGCTTAGATGCATGTGTGCACAATTGTTCTAGCATATAAAAAGAAGAAAACTATATGTTTGAATGTAGAGTTAAACAGGTAATGCAAAGAAGTACTGGGGAAACTTATTTCTTCTGCATGCAATGTACTTCTGTGTGTCATATACTTTACACCCCAATCGATGTGGTAGACTGAGATTTATATTCATACAAAATCTGGGTAAGACACAGAGAAAGCGTTCATGCTGGGGCGTCTCAGCATGTCAAGTTTCCATCAAAACCAGTCAACACATGCATCTGGTGTGACTGAAGAATCTGTTTTAATTTAGAATTATATTTATTTGTCAGTCATAACTTCTTTTAATTTAAGACCACTTTTTTCTAGCATTTTCGTAAGAATAATTGATTTTTTAGTGCCACATAACTAAATAAAGTGAGAAACTTTATATGGAACATTATCATGTAACTCCTTCCTCTGTGTATCACGAACCTGTGGCTCTTGTGTTTCCTCATTGAACTCTACTGTCCAGATTTGGGGTGAGGAAGAAAGACAACATTTTAGTGATTGAAGACATGAAGAAGGTTAGAGGTTAAGCAGAGGACATAGATAAATATGCATAATTTGAAAAGTTTAAAAGACAAATTCTTAAAAAGTAGGTTGGGAAAAATTTCTTATTAACAGTATAATCCAGGGTTTTGCCTCTAAACCTCCCATTTCAGCCTGTTTCCAGTAGAAACAGAGGTTTGATGCACCTGAAATAATACAAGGCTAGATCGAAATCAAGAATTTACTCTAAATGCAAGTGTCTGTGCTGAGCTATGTGACTTGAAACTTCACTGCTTATTGTTTAATTCTTTAAAGATCCTGAGTTTTCCCAATCAAGTTCCTTCAGTGCTTTCAGCCCTGTATATTTAAATGGCAGTGTCTCAGAGAGGATGAGTGTTGCCATATCTGTGTCCTACCTACAATTGCCTTTGAGTCTGGAGACACTGAAAAAAAGTCCAAATCTGAAATCACATGAGAAAACTGGTCCCTTGTGCATCTACTGAGAACACTTAGAAGAAATCATAGTAGACACTACTTTCACTTAAAATGTGATGAAGAAGCAAATACTGCCACTTAGAAATATATATGAATCATCACTTTATCTCCCAAAACTATTAATTTATATGTTTCAAAAGGAATTTCAGGCTCTGGTAAACCACACAATACTTCACAACCTGTTGCATCTTCTTTTCCAGCTTTTAAGAATGTAAGAGAACTGAGTGTCTTCATATTATAATGGATAATTTCCATGTTTGGATCCATGCACATTTTCACTGTACAATGCCCTTCTCAGATTAATTCTTTCCATAAAAGACAAGCTTAATATTATGCAATTTGTAATACTGCTAAAATGTAAAGATAAGGTCTAGAACCTGTTTCAGAGGATAAATATTTGGCAAATAAGTTCACAAGCCTACAGATGCTAATAAATAATTTTAATTAAAAAAGGGAAAAAGAAACAGATTCAAAGTTGGAAGAAACTACCAAAATATTACAAAAAAAAAAAAAAAACCTGTATGAAATACATTCAAATAATGACATCTAAAATGAGGACAAAAAATGCTAGATTCTGAAACATGAGGACAAGATAAAAGATCGAGTGGCTGAGTAGTTCTGTGGATTTTTTTCTTTCAAGAAAATTTCATTAGAAGAATGGACTTAATAATGACAGAGATAAAGCAATTACTCTGCTCCCATAATTAATTTTTTATAAAGCATATTTTGTCAACCTTCAATAAAAGCTATTCAATACAAATAACTAGTGAGGCAGTTATATGGCACATTATATTTTTACTTTTTGCATCAAATTTACCGCAAATATTTTGAGTTGGGCTCAGAGGGATTAGGGCCCTTCAGAACCCATACTTTCAATTTGGAGGGAACCAGGGGGCATTGGTATATCCTCAGCCTTGCAGGTGTTTGGTAGCTTGTATTCAGCTACAACATGCCTTTGAAACTATTCAGTTCTTAACTGAGAATGTCAGGAGCTGAAGAATCCATTTTAGCTGCTGAAACTGTTGCACAACTTGAAAAATCAGTTACCCTTACTTTTTCTATCATCTATGTTTTCTGCTGACATACATAAATTAAATGGATTAGGCTTGTTAAGTCTTTGACTGAAACACATTTTTTTTTCCTCTTTGGAATAATTCATGTGAAATTTTGAGTTTGTTTTTCTTTTTTATTCATGCAAGCCTTTTCAATATCCCTTTTAAAATACGCTTACAATAATGACTTCCATATCTTGATATCTATTTCAGCAGTATTTCCTTATTATTCTTACTTACACAGCAAAAGATCAAAATAAACTCTTTTGTCACCGGTTTATCATAGGAGCTCAGGTTGTTTTTCTGTGCACTGGATAGCTCTCAGAATTATTTTTTTCCAGAAGCTGTTGCTCCTTCCTTACAAACATTACTTATGCATTTAGCTGTGCTAAAGACATTTCTTTGAATGGGCCAGAGTTATTAAGTACTTTCAATAACTCTGTTGGATTGCTTTGTTTTCGCTCATTAGTTTACCATGTTGCCAATATTTGTGTCATTGTGCAAATTTTGTCAAGAGTGTTTTTTTTATTAAATTTACTTCCAGAGAACTGAAGGGAATGATGACTATCATTGGCTGGTACCAATCCTTAGGGAATCCTACTAGAAATAACAACGGTGCTGTTTGGGATGTTTTCTTTTTTTCATTCATAATGGACTGGAAAGCACTTTTTCATTATTTTGAGATAAAAATATATCAACCTGCTTCTTTCTAAATGCAATGTTTATTGAACATTGCTGCCATTTTTCTGCAGGTATGATTTAAGCCTAATGCTTAGCTTTCTTCCTTAAATATTGTCATGTCTTTCATTCTCCTGTTTCAATATTATCAGTGCCAGTGTTGTAGCTTCTTTCTGACTCTTTGACTTTAAATATTTGATGTAGGATGCTGGAGACACAATGCTCTACAGCAGGCAGGAAGTATATTTCCCTTTGGACTCTAGTGTCACAGGCTGCTCTCCCAAGGAAGCATTCCCCTACTCATTGGGTAAAAGGATGAAATTCTTTCTTTCATCATGATATTCATTACGTTTTTTCATGTAGCTGAATTTAAATATGCATATGTAGTGACTCTCCAACTCTCTTGTCAGCCCCCTTTAGGTACTAGATGGTTTCCCCAAAGCCTTTGCTTTTCCAGGCTGAAAAACTTCAACTCTTTCAGCCTCCATAGCAGAGATACTCCAGCCCTCTGACCATCTTCATGGCCCTCCTTGGGACTCACTCCAACAGGTTCATGTCCTTCTCATGCTGGGGAATCCTGGTGGGGTCTCACCAGAGCAGTGCACAGGGCTGAAGGATCAGCTCCTCTGACCTGCTGGACCTCCTTCTGCAGCCTAGGATATGTTTGGCTTTCTGGGCTGCAAGCACACAGTGCTGGGTCATGTTGAACTTCTTTCCCGCCAACAACCCCAATTCCTTCTCCCCAGTATTGTTCTAAATCTGTTCTCCACCCAGACTGTGTCTGTGCTTGGGATTGCCCTGAACCACATGTCGGACCTTGCACTTGGCCTTGTTAAAAGACAAGGCCAAGTTCACACAGGTCCACCTCTCAAGCCTGTCAAGGTCTCTCCAGATGGAATCCCTTCCCTCCAGTGTGTCCCTTAAGAGTGCACCACACAGCTTGGAGTCATCAGCAAACTTGCTGGAGATGCACTCCTTCCCACTGTCCATGCCACCAACAAAGATGTTAAACAGTGCCAGGAAAAAATACCCGAGTGTTTTTTAAGACTGAATTATGAAAATCAGCTCAGATCTTCAGATTTTAAATCATCATAGGTATATAAACTTTAAAAAGATATGTGCATTTAAATTAACTAATGATTTAACACAAATATGATGTGAGCACATTAATGTGTGTATTCCTGACTCTGTAAGTCTATCCATAAAAACATACTTATGGAGAATATGAGGTGATATTCAGCTGCATTCAAGAAGCAGTGCTTGATCAGGTTTTACCCTCAAGACTGGGATTTTTCTTTGTATGAATCGAGCAGTTTTTCAAAATATTATCACCTGCAGCATGAAGAGTTTCCTTCTGTTTTCCTTATTGTCCTATGGATCAAATCTTGTTCTTTCCTCAAGAAAAAAAAAAAAAGGGATTCAATTTCTTCTATACATTCTTCATATCCCAATTTTCTTCCCTTTTTTTTTTTTCATAAGATACCATGCATATATCTCTGTTACTTTCGATAGGTAAGCTGTTCTTAGGGCAGGTTGCTAGTATGTTTTCCACATTATGCTACATCAGTGTGTTGGTAAGTAATTATAAAAATAAAAAAGGTTTATTTTCTTCCCAAGGATTTTCTCAAGAAATTACTTCCTGAATGATTATTTGAATTCAGTATCATAAAATCAATCACAATATATATATTTAACCAATATCAATATCTGTT
>VZRM01008933.1:17546-38682 GCA_013397955.1 Grantiella picta | reverse complement strand
TCCACCGCCCGCCACAGACACGTGTCTGCCTGGCGCATTCTGGCCCCGGGCGGCCCCCTCATCATTGCGGCGTGGGGTGGCTGTTCCTGAATTGCGAGATTGCACTGCTGCAAATATCCATCTACCAAACTGGAATAATTTTATGTTAATTAATATTTTTTTAGGATATGGATATCAGTTGTCATAGACTAGGAGAGACTACTGTTTTATACTGTTGGTTTCTTAGATTGCAAGAAATCAAAAAAGTAAGCTGATCCAGTGAAAGTTGTGAAAAGCAGGAAAGAAAAGTCTCTAATTTTCCTGTTACAATTAAAACAATTTTTCGATTGTTCCTTTACTCAGAAATTTGCTACAAAAAGATACTGAAATAATTATAAAAAATGTCTGCCAAAAAAAAAAAGGAAAAAATATTCAAAAAGTTGGGTAAAAGGTATTAGATTCACAAATTAGACTCTGGCATTGGTTGCCTCTTATCCAACAGTATAGCCACTGAAGCACAGATCAAACCCAGTGATATCTGAGTAAACATCCCTTAATGTCTAATATCACCCACAACATATTAAGATTGGATTCTATGTCCTATATCAGACTCTATTCTGATCTAAAATGATGTGGATAAACTTCACAAGTAAAGAAGAGTTACTTTTCTCTGTTGGTTGTTGATTGTTGGTAGTCTCTGTGTCTATATAAATAATTAAGAAAATTAATGTTGGAACACTAATATTGCATCACCTCTCTTCAGCCACAGATTACAAATTTGTTTGCTTTCTCTGCTTTTGTTAATAGCTGAATGACTATATTTTTAAAAAGTAGTTCCATGAATAAAAAAATGAATGTCAGCCAGAACGTACTAGAAGTTGGTAGCCAAAGTGTTACCTATGAAAATTTCAAATACGAATCAGAAGGGACTTCATAATTGCAGGGGGAAAACAACAATATTCCTAAATAGGGGCATTCCAGAATCTGAAGCAATAAATGAAGGCAATAAATATAAACAACTTTGTATTATTCAAGTAAAAGTACTTAAAAATACTTTTTGTTCATTAGCCAAACCAATGAGTCATCCAGTATGATCTCAATATGAAACAAGAGACAAATAGTTCAACAGAGATTTTCTTGAATATCACTAAAATCAAACTGAGAAACAGTCTCTGTGTTCAATTAGAAAATTCCAAGAACTTCCAGAAATCTCTATATAGTTTAGATCATGGTCAAATTCTGTCATCTGAATGTAACTGATACATCTGTGAGTTGTCAAACCAGATTCAGGACTTCACTGTTGGAGCAAATTCTTTGTTCTTGCTCAAATGTTAAGATGTGCCTGATTAGCTAAGCTGTCTTCATTGCTGCTCTTCTGACACAAGAAAAACGACTGTCTTAGTTCTCTGCAGTGAGTCCTGTTGCTGAAGGTCTTCTGTGATAACAAGCACAATGAGAAGAAGATATGGGCAGAAATGTTTTCTCTAACTGTTTTCAAAATCAATTGAAGTTCAATTCCTTCTTCAGTTTACTTGACTTTTCCCCACAGTTCATTCCGACTGAGATAGCTTTTCATTATTCCTTCTCTTGCAGGATCTGGGTTTGACCCAGGGAAAGCAGAACTATGTCTGAAGTTCTGTTTGTTTGACTTATACTTTTTATTCAAATCAAAGTTTATGCTTGATATCCTCCAGTGTAAAGCTAAAGGCCTCTTTATTTGCATGTTTTTCATGGTAGGATTTTGTTTTTCCTATCTTTCTTGGTTCCATCTCCCTCCCCCACCCCAGCCCCTCCTAATAATCTATATATTTTGTGGTGCTTATCTGTTTGAAAATAATGAACTAAACACATACCTGTATATTTCAGCTGATTTGCACTTCTACAATATTGCAAAAGCAACAAAACCTATCTCCGTGTGTTTACAAGTATTTGTGTTGTTGACGTGACCTTAAGTTCCCAGAGCAAACTAGCAAATTGAACTCATTTTTCAGATGTTGGAGTGAAAACAATTCAACAGTGGAATATAATACATCTATATTTTAATATTTCTTTCTCCTTTTATTCTTATTCTGATTCCTCTATGTATTCTTAATCACTTGGCTGTTAGAGTTGATAATGTCCGAATCTTGCAGAGACTCTAAATACTCATGAAACTAAATACAATTAATTAAGACCTTAAAGTAGAAAAAAAAATGAAGTGATTCTGAAATCAATGTCATAATAAGAGGAGACTGAAAGAAAGAAAATGTTGGAAATGTCTGCTCTAGCTCTAAACATTTCTGAGGATTATATTTTTGAGTATGAAGAAAAGATGAACTTTACTTCCAATAACAGGGAATGTTTAGGAAAGGAGTTACATCGATAGGAACTAAGGAGTATTTGTCTTTCTAACAGAGACTTTCAACCCCAGAAGTTACCACAGAATTGCATAATTTCTGAGGTTGGAAGAGACCTTTCAAAAATCTTCTCTTTGTCACGGACAGGAACATCTTCCACTGGACCAGATTTCTTGAAGCTCCATCCAACCTGGCTTTGAACACTTCCAGGGATGGGGCATCCACAACTTTTCTGGGCAACCACTTCTACTTTATTGCCATCCTCGTAGTAAAAAATGCCTTTTTTATGTCCAATCTGTTCTCTTTCAGTTGAAACAATTCCCCACTGTCCCCCAACAACATGCTTGGTAAAAAGTCTCCAGCTTTCTTACAAGTCCCCTTATACACTGAAGGCCTCCCAGAAGCCTTCTTTTTTCCAGTCAGGCCAACCTCCAACTTTGTCAGGCTCTCTGCATAAGAAAGCCCTCATGATTTTCAAGGCCCTCCTTTGGATCCACTCTAACAGATGCATGTCTGTCTTGTCCTGATGAAGCCAGCGCTGGACACAAT
Organism: Grantiella picta; assembly: GCA_013397955.1. NCBI lineage: Eukaryota > Metazoa > Chordata > Aves > Passeriformes > Meliphagidae > Grantiella > Grantiella picta. The sequence goes on along the minus strand of VZRM01008933.1, from coordinate 35,818 downwards.
GCTTCAGATAAGTTCTCATCAAAGCAGAATAGAGGAGAAAAATCACCTCACTCAACCTGCTGGCCACCCCTCTTTTTATGCAGCCCAGAATGTTTGGCTTTCTGGGCTACAGGTACACCTTGATGGCTTGTGTCCAACTTTTATCCCACCAGTGTCCCCAAGGTTTGCTCTACAGGGCTGTTCTCAGTTCCTTCATTCCCCTCTGCGTCGTCTGCCCTGACCCAGGTGTAGCACCTTACACTTGGTCTTGTTGAAATTCATGAGGTTCCCATGGACCCAGCTCCCAAGCCTGGCAAGATCCCTCTGGATGGTATTCCTTCCCTCTAGCAAATCAACTGCACCTCATAGCTGGTGTCATGCATAAATTTGCAGAGGGTGAGCTCAGTCTCATTGTGTCGCTGGTGAAGATGTTAAGCAGTACTGGTCCCAGTGTGCACTTGGTGCACGTATACACTCCTGAGGGACACACCTCATCACTGATTTCCATTTTGTTCTAGAGTCATTAACAGTAACTCTTTAGACATGACCATGACCATCCAGCAAATGCCTCATTCAGTCCATGAGTCCATACCTCAAACCTGTACCTCTCCGGTTTAGAGGTAAGAATGTAGTGTGGGATCATATAAAAGGCTTTACAGAACTCCAGGGAGATGATATTGATAGCTCTTTGTCCACTGATACAGTCATTCTTTCAGAGCAGTACATTAGTTCAGTCAGGCATGATTTTCTCTTGATGAAGCCATATTCTCTGTCTCCAATCACCTCTCTGTCTTCCACATGTTTCAACATAAAGTCCTGGAAGATCTTGTCAGTACTGAAGTGAACCTGAGGGGTAGTAAGTTCCCAGGGCCCCCCTTTTTAAAAATGTATATGATATTTCCCTTTTCCTCTACTAAATGGGGAGATCACTTGGCTTTCGTGACTTTTCAAATACAATTGAGAGCACTTTGGCAACTAAATCTGCCAACTTCCTCAGGGTTCTGGGATGTATCTCATCAGGTCTCATGTCACAGAAGCCTGAAAGTTTTAGGTAATTTGGGATTTCTCTTATTTTAACCATTTTACCATTATTTTTCTCCTTTTCCTCTATTCTTCCTTTTTTTTTTTTTTTATAAATTAGCACCTTAGCAAAAATGGGATGATAGGTTTTCATTTTTTGCAATTCTGGAAGAAGCATCTGTCTTCCATTATCTGATACTCTTTCATGTTGTTTCTCTTACTGTGTGTATGTCCTCCTGTGAAGACTGCTTTGATTGCTTCTTTTCCATGTTAGACAGTTGATATATTTTGGTGAGTCAGAGAAATGTCTCTGTGAGCATCTGTGCTTTGATGGGTATTGCCTTCCTTTGAATTGGTCTAGTACTGCCTTTCTATTTTGCTGTCTTTCTTTTTCATCTGACTGGATTGTTTTTATGGATTAAGGCAACTCATTCTTTGTGACCAGAAGGTGAATATCAAGGGCAGGATTTGTCTTCTCAAACCCAGAAGTTAGAATGCAGATATCCATGCCTTAGCAACTCAACTGCACTCCTGACAGTATAACGTCAAAAACCACAAGACTCATAGGGTAAGACTACTCTTGTCCTAAAGTAAATATATAAAGTCACCCTAAAGAATTATACTCTTCATTAGTCCTTTTATCTCCATTTAATACAGAGGGAGGTGGTCATGAAAGGCTCAGATGCAGACAGTGCCATTTGAGAAATCTGAAGTGAGCTGAACATGCAAACATCTCGAAGCTGGTGGCTGATTTTATCCACATAAATGAAAAGGAGGAAGTGAAGAAAAAGTGTATGGTATTAACACTAATATAATTATTTATCATTATTACTAACCAAGAAATTGGGTTTTTTTAGAGAAAAAGCTTTTTTTCTCCTGCTTTTTGTTTTTTTCCTGTAAATATCCCAAACCATCTTGCTCTTTTTTATGTTTTAATACTACAGTTTACAGTTTACAGAGGAAAGTCTGTCTAAAATTCCCACTAGGAAAGGCCCTTCTCATTCTAACATCTTCAACATCTGTGGGAAACAAAAATAAAACACAAAAATTAGACCCTGCTAAACCTGGCTCTGCAGGGGGTATTTTACTAGTGTGTGAATAAGTAAAACCATTTGTCCTTATGGACTCATGCTGACTGTGCACAGAGGAGGTTGGGATTGCTTCCCGCCCCCACTCAAGATGTTGCTGTTACAATAAGGTTATCTGTTTACCAGCTTATATTTCTTTAAAAAATTAATAAACACACAAAGAAAGCAGCCTTAAAAAAAACCAGTGGAAGTGAATGAGAAAGCAGTATATGAAAAGGACATATATTTATAATGTTTTCATAAATAAACCATCAGCTGTTCTTACCATATATTTTCTCTGGAAATATCTTAATTCACATGGAAAAGCCATTAGTGCCCATTTTTTAATATCCATAACAAGTTTTTCATCCTACACAACTTGTAGCCCTATTTGTTACTAAATTTGTCTGACACTTTGTGGTTAAAATATTTTTATTGTTTACATGTAACTTCATACAAATATAACAGTGAATGCCCAGTTTACTTGTTTTGGTTTTTTTAATAGAGAAATACTGAGAGCCTATTTTTAATTAAACAAATGGTTTTACTTGCTGCTCATTTTTAGCTCTCCTAAACCCATTCTGGTCAGTCTCTTCTCACTTCCTCAATGATGTGGTTTCAGAGGAAAGCCTTGACTAAATATCCTATGTGAGATATTCAGGCTACTTTTGATCTAACATTTTCACTTTGCGTAGGAAAACAAGAAGAACACCAAAATGAAACCAAGTCAGCTGAGAAAGTTTTATTTAACTATTAAAAAATATTACTTAAAATGTTTTTCCTGTGTTTCACTTTTTTTGGAATACAAGGCATAGGTTTGTGGAACGCCACTCAATTTGGATAGGACCTTGGAAAAGCTACTGATTGTACATACATTGAACATCAAATCTCATTTTTAGCAGCCAAACATTCTTGAAGTTTATTGCCACGGGGTACGTACTTATTTCTAGAATCTTTTAGCACTGATATAATAATGTAAACAAAATCTCTACTAACATTCAGAATTTGTAAACAGTTATTGTACAAAATTTCTGGTAGAGTAGAATTTTTAAGAGCTGGCCAAGAGGTAGAATAGGGCTAAACAGTAACAAAAAATTCATTAACAAGCGGCATAAAATTCCCCAAACTATCCTGAATTTAATTTTTTCCCCTTCATTTTCTGCGCTTGAAAGGAAAGTACAAAATAAAGCAGCAAACACAATAAAACAAAACTAAAGCAATTTCCCTGACAGCAAGTCATGATTGTTCTTCCTTTGCCATCTATCACGTTTGATCCTCTCAGAGTTTGCTTCTCAGAGAATTCAAGTTCTATTCCTTCTATTTTAGTCTCTTCAGACTCTTGTACTGTTCTCATCAACGTGGCAAATTCTTCATTTCACTGATTGAACAGAATTTATCTGTACCTGAGCTTCCAAAATTGTCTGTGCTCTGCCATTCATCAGCTTCAGCATGCATTCTACATAGTTGTATCTGTCAATTTTTTTTCTTTATTTCTTATGATAGAGATATAATTTCTTTGTGGTAGCCACAGTTCTCCGTACAGGCTACAGGCTTTTGCAAGTGCAAGGGTAGTTTTTTGTTTTTTCCTAAGTGCTTCCAGGAAGCTAAGGCATTTCATAATCTGATTATTTTTGTAGGAAACTTTCCTACTCTTTTTCATCTGTAGAGCGAAAACATACTGATTTACATAATTTAGAAACAAAATGCTTGCCATTTAAAGGACATCTCTTTCATATGTTAAGCAAGATCAGTCAATTTTTATCAGATTTTTGGTTCCATAAAATCACAACAGTGTCTTTGAGGAATTTTTTGCAAGTGGAGATACAGGAATAACAAGAGCCCCCTCCACAGCTGCTGCTTGTCAATAACATTGCTGTATCAGCAACATGCCTAAACAATCTGGGATGACAGGAATGCTATTTCCTTTTCCTCTCCAGGTGGGAGCCGCTCCCCACTCTTTCCATGATTAAAGAGTGACCCCAATGTCAGCTGCCTGGGATTTGGGAAATATATCACCATTTTGTAATGACAGTTTTAGAATTCCGGATTTTAGTACATGAAAGTGGGTTGTTTGTTTTGGTTTGGGTTGTTTGGTTTGGTTTTTTTGGGGGCAGGGGGCTGGTTTTTTTTGTTTGGTTTGGTTTTGATTTTTTTTTCTTGTTGTTGTGTTGTTTTGTTGTGGGTTTTTTTGTGAGGGGTGAAGGGGAGAGTGGAGATAGAGGAAGGGGGAGCTGATTGGTGTAATCACTATGTTCCCTGGGATAACACCTTATTTTTAACAAAGTACAAAGAAATGTGCTAGCTCAGTTATGAGCTGCACTGGCAAAGGACCTTTCAAGTGTTTTTCACAAATAGTACCTTGATGCACATCCCACAAAATACTCATGGCACTGCTCAGTAGCATTCTTTAAAATATAATTTACATCTCCTAAATTGTAAGAGGTACATCAGGTGAAGGAAAATCTTACAAAAAAAACAAACAAAAACCCTACAATTGAATAAAATCATGCTAGCTTCATTCTTCTGACTTACTGATGACAAGGAAGTTTCGTAGGGGATTAGACAATTCACAGGCTGACCCACATTTTGCCACAAGCTTATTGTCTCTTGTCAGTAAAAACTTTCTTCTTAGACCTTGATATGTGGTGAGTTAGACACATTAAGTTTCATCTCCATACGTTGCATCATTTGTATTAATTGTTCCCAGAGAAAGTTTTATGGATATGTACTGGATTTTTAAGATGCACTTTTAATCAGTGGGGGAGAGAGATGCATAATGTTTATAGTAGAAAATAATGCAACTTGCTAGAAGCAAATAAGCAAAGAAAAGCAAAGCCGCCTTTGTGAGGACCAAGTCTCCATTCTACACATGATTCTGGAGGGATTACTTTAGAATTATCTAGTTAAGGACCATGGAGAGATGTCAGTCATCTGACAGATACCTGAAATAGGCACCTTAGGCATGAGGTCTGTCTGAAAACCTTCAAAGCGTCCATTCCCTGTCAACTCTAGAATCAAATGCAAGAGTATTTGATTATACCAAATGCAGAAGCTTTCTTTAGAAGGACTTGTTCACTAGGCTCTTCAAGATAGTTGAAAAGCCAATGCAAAAGTTGTATTGGCTAGAGTTTGTGTCAAAAGTGGTGGGAAAAGATTTTGCAGATGAAGCCAGAAATGTAGCCTAAAAGACTCAGTCTGTTTTTTCATTTATAAATTTAATTTCCTAGTTATCACTTGGAGAAAACACTGCAAATTGAGGTTGCAAAACACAGAGCAAATGTTAAGTGTATCTGAGCACTAAATTGTAGATAGATGCAAAAATATAAGTCAAATATATGCAAAAGCCATGTAGAATTTAGCAAGTGAATAGAAAGCAACTCAAAGATCAGCAAAATAAAACATTTCCTTACTGAAGAAACAGACTTTCTGCTTGAGAAATATATGGGAATACTTGATTTTATCCCTCCCCAACTGACAAGTAAATTACCTCTATGGTCATACAGAAAGAGGAAAAAAAACCCAACAACATTGATTAGATTTCTGATCTTGTAAACACCTACCTACTAAAATACCAGATTTTTTTCTTCTGTTTGAGAATAAATCTTTTGAAGATTAGAAAGAATAAAGTAGGATACTGGACTTGATAAATGTTTACAAATCAATCTCCTGTACTAGACCATTATTCTGTCATTGAGCATTTTTCCGTAACTGTAGCGTTATGAAACAGAAAGTGTATTTACAGCACAATCTAGAAGGACCAAAATGAGATACAACTATATTTTTTTAAGTTGGTCTTTGCAAACAAATTGCAAATGTAATACCTCCAAGATCAAACAAAAAAGTAAACTCCGTTTCTCAACTGTTATTCTTTCATTACAATATCACTGGACTAGATTCAAGCTTTACTAATTGGTACATGCCTGTTATAGAAGTTGGACTAGCGGCCTCGCTCTTGCAGCAGCAGGAGGAAGGGTTGCTATGTAACTAATTACAGCTATCAGCAGTGGTTCTGTTTTAAATGGTGTATGAATTAGGCAGTCTCCTAGAAGCACACACAAGTGAATTTGCCATTAACAATGAACAGCTCTGTGAAAAGAGCGCAGTATAAATTTACTTAGTCCATCCTGGGATTAGGCAGACAGCTCTACTCTTATTTGGCCTCTGAAGTAAATTTCAGTGAAAAACTTAAGAGGCTTTTCTCTGGCAAAGTGAATTTTGCCACATACATGGTGCCTTATTGCTATACAGACCATATTCCAATTACACTAATGCAAGCTGTGTGTAAGTTCATTGTGCTCACTGAAATTACTCCAGATTTACAACAGTGTTATCTGAGATTTACACCTCTATAAATTAATCTGAAATGTGGCCACATGGTCTAGCTGGTTGTTAGCTTAATAGGAAAAATATAGTTGCATAAATAGTTGATATCTTTCATACTAATTTGGGACCTCCTCACAGCTGCTTTCTTACCCATTTATATCAATTTACTACACCAGAAACATGTCTAATTAATAAGAAAGGTAATTCACTCAGTGTTCATGATTAGCAAAACTTTTTCTTTGCCATTACACCTATCCCTACGTAATATTTGTCTCCCTGAAATGTCTGGTTCTGTTCTTAACACCTTAAGGATGGTGGAGGTTTGCTGTATCATGGCGACTTGTTTCTAAGGCTGCTGAAGTAGCCAGGTTTTTTCATAGTGATGACCAAACAATTCTGAGCTATGGATTAGAACTTATCTAGCAGGGAAACTACAAATCGTACGTTTTCAAGGAACGTGAATAGTGGAAAATGACTGCAATGTTAATTAAAATTGTCACATAGGTCTCTCAGTCTTTGAAGATTTCATTTAAAATCTTATACCTGTTTGGGATCTAGAATTTTCACATCTATAAGAACAACTAGGACAAACCACATTTTCTTTTACATAAAATAGATTGCTTCTAAAACTTCAAGGACATTAGATGTGCCCTCTACCTCTCTTTTTGCCCTGTCCATTGGGGTTTTTGCTAGCTCTTTCATAGGAGAATTTTATATAATACAAGTTGCACAAGAAAAATCATGCAAATTATGATTGCACTAAATTAAGCTGTTCTCAGCTCTATTAGTGAGCTAAGGCCAGGCTGAGTTGGCTCCCAGAGGCCTCATTGTTCACTCTTCTAGGCAATAAAATAGTTGCTCTAGAGTCATTACTGTATATGAGACAAGTTGCTGCAGCTCCCCTCAATGAGGAACCTGACCCAAGGACTTCATAGCAACAAATCATCCTGTTTCTACACAGATAATTTAACTCTTTTTCTTCTCAGTCCAACACGGTAAAACAACAGCTATGTTACCATAGACAAGTACTTTCCTAATCTTTCTGTGGTGAAAATGTCCTTTCCAAGAGATGACAATCATGACACCATATGGGAGTAATAGTGTGTCAGACTATACATTCTGGTTTATGATACTTTAAACCATGTACTCTAAAATAAAGAAGCAATGTGCACCAAAATCCAAACCTGCCTTGAGAAAAAAAGAATGAGTAAAGAAAGAAAGAAAGAAAGAAAGAAAGAAAGTTCCAAAGGAAATGTTTAACAAGAAATGAAGGTTACTTGTCATCACCTTGAACACAGTATAACTACTTTCACTTTTACAAAGCTGAGGTTTAATGTAACTACTTTAATTTTTAGGAATTTAGTATTTTGTGTCGTCATAGAACAATTATATTGTGCAGCAGAAAAGTAAAAAATTCAGCAGCTATAAATTCCTGAAATTTTTAATTTTGAACTTCTTTATTATTTCTTGCTTAAGAGGAATGAATTTAGAGAAATAAAATGGAGAGAAGAAAGCTCTTTTGCTTTGGTGCTTCAAATGGTACTATGAAACGTATTTCATTTTCTTATCCTTATAGACAGGGATGTTAAGACATCAGTGAACTTCTATTTTGTTTTTATTTCAGTGGAGCAGTAAAACAAAAAAACCCCACTTTTCTTTGTCTTACAGATACATGTACAAAACCATAAATATACTCTATTTAAGTAAGTTAAATTCTTAATCTTTCCTTTTCACCCTGAGGTAAGAAGTCTAGAAGGTAGAATAGAGGAGTATTTTTTTTTTCTTTTATACTTCCTGAAGAAAAAGATGTAGGGAGAGTTTAAGGATAGAAAAATACCTTTGAATTATACTATATTGTTGCACATTGTTATAATCTGGATTCTCATTAGAGTGTTCTCATTACCACTTTTTTCATCATTGTTATTTTTTTACTATTACTAATAACAATAATTTTTATTATTAATTTTATCCTGTTACTTAGTTTCCAAGGTCAGCTCTACATATCTATATACATACACATATATAGTGTTTTGATTTTAATTCCTGCTTTTCCTACTGCTTGCAAAAATGCTAAGATGGCTACATCCAAACTGCTCCAGAAAACAAGAATTAGCAAGCACCTACCTAATGTACTGTATCCAAATGCTTAGTCTGCTTGCATATTGTAAAACTTCCACCAATTTCTAAAACACAGACAAAGTAAAACCTTAGTCCTGGCTATTCATTGGAAAAGTGACAACACCTGGAGGAGAAATTGCAATTGAAGTTAAACAAATGGGGCAAACAAAAGCAATTGCAAAAATTACCAAGGGCCACATAGACACTCACAAGATAGCTCTGGGATGTTGCAATTCTAGACAAATCACTACTATGCCACCTCATGAAAATAAACAAAACACACTGTGTGTCTTTTACCTTAATCAGGTGGGAATGAGTTGGTACTAAACAACTAAAAAACTAAAACATTTGCCAGTTAAATTATAATGGTACTTACTCCATTTTAGATGTCATCCCTCAGGTAGCAAGGGTTTAATTTCACTGTATAGGTTATGGTGGTTAACCTGACACAATAAACTGTTCCAGAAAGAAAATATGTTTTCTCTTTATTTAGTGAGTATAAAAATGCGCATCTTTTGAAAAGCAAAATCATATACGTTAGATCTGAAAGGAATTGTGGTATAGATGGTGTGCAATTGCTTGTAAAGAACATGAAAATATTTAGAAAAATAAAAGTTAAGCATGATTTTATATTCCGATTTAATTTGCAATGTCCAACATCCTTTATGACTCTGGCTTTCTATTAGAGATATTTACTTGTAGGATTGCTTTCTCCCTATCTCCACAATAGTGGTAACTGAGTACGAAACAAGTCTGCAGACAATACAAAACTGGGATGAGCTGTTGACTCCCTCAAAGGCAGGGAGATCCTGCAGAGAGTCCTCGATAAATTAGAGGGCTGGGTAATCAGCAACCATAGGAAGTTCAATATGGGAAAATGCCGGATTCTGCATCTTGGATGGGGCAACCCTGGATGTACAGGGGGCAGACTAGGGAATGAGATACTGGAAAGAAGTTCTGTGGAAAGGGACCAGGGGACCCTGGCTGATGGCAAGATGAACATGAACCAGCCCTGGCAGCCAGGAGGGCCAACCCTGTCCTGGGGGGCACCAGGCAGAGCATGGCCAGCCAGGCAAGGGAGGGGATTGTCCTGCTCTGCTCTGCACTGGGGCAACCTCACCTTGAATATTGTGTGCAGCTTTGGGTACCACAATATAAGATATTAAGCTATCAGAGAGTGTCCAAAAGAGGGCAACAAAGAGGAGGAGCCATATGGGGAGAAGCCATATGAGGAGTGGCTGAGGTCACTTGGTCTGTTCAGCCTGGAGGGGACCGAGAGGAGACCTCACTGCAGTTACAATTTCCTTGTGAAGAGAAGTGCAGGGGCAGGCATTGATCTCTTTTCTGTGGTGACAGTGACAGGACCCGAGGGAATTGCCTGAAGTTGTGTCAGGGGGGTTTAGGCTGGATATTAGGAAAAGGTTCTACTCCCAGAGGGTGGTTAGGCACTAGAACAGGCTCCCCAGAGAAGTGGTCAAAACACCAGCCTGACAGAGTTCAGCAAGTGTTTGGACAATGCTCTTGAGCACATGGTGTGTCTTCGGGTGTCCTGTGCAGGAGTTGGACTCGATGATCCTTGCAGGTCCCTCCTAACTCAGCTTATTCTCTGATTCTGCAATTCTGTGAATATTCCATAGATAATGTGTTGTTATTATACCTACCTTATGAGCAAGGAGCTGATACTCAGAGGATGTGATGGGTGGGTTTATCATACATCACAGGCATCTAGTTATGAAACAGTGCAAACTTCAGATGATCAAAATATATACTTGATTGCTACTCATTGTGTACTTAAGGGCTTTAAGACCTTGGTATTAAAATTTTCCAAGCATTCAAAAAGTATATTTCTTGACATGTCCAGAAGTCTTGCCAGTGCTTACAAAACTTGATAGATTACCTTATGCTAAAGGTCCCTAAGGGACTACAAACTAAATATTTATCTTCCTATCTCACCCATGTACTTGCTCTAGTAGATGTTCTTGGAAAAAGCCTGCTAAACCACACAGTGTGCAAGAAACAAATGCCAGCTGTGGTGTCATCACTATCTCCTAAGAAGGCAATAAGAGCAAAACTGTCATTCATACACGAGAAATTATATCTAATTTCCTCTTCTCACTGGGGGAATTTCAATGAATGCCTCTGAAATACTAGAGTATGCAATAGCATGTAGCATAAACTATGCGGTAGATTCAGATGGGATATTTCATCCTTTCAAATTTAATTCAATTTATACAGAATAATTAGAAAGAATAAAAGTAGGAAGTTACAACATGAATACAGGAATGGCTGCAAATGGAATTGATCACAGAGTGGCTTGACAGCATGGGTATACTGCTGTTGTGCATTGTCCCCATAATCCCTAGACTCAAGCTTGCTCAACACAGCTGCCACAGGGCACTAGTAGAGCTACCTTGAAATCAACTTTTTTTCTATAAACTGCTGGTTATTATACTTGCTAGAGGGTCTACCTCACTGTCTAGTATTTCTTTAAATCAGAATACATTTTTGAGAATTAAGGAATAGACTTGAGTCTCATGACTGCAGACCATTAAATGTACCACTGTCCAAAAGGAAGTTTGGTTAGTTTTTTTTTTAATTTGTACCGGGAACAGAAAGACATAGACTGCCAATTGTGAGTAGATGAACTGTGTGTTCTCTAGAGTTATGAAACTGTCAAAGCCGATATGTTTAGCCATCAACTAAAAAAGAGTGAGTGACAAAAGGAGAAAATATACATCACTAGTTCAGGAGTCAGTGTAAAAATCAAGTTTACAGGGATGATCGCTTTAATTAACATAGAAGTTGCCAAGCATGTTACAGAATAAGAATTCATGGCAGACCATGTGAACTTTCTGAGATTTTTCAGGTCTCAGCATGTGCCAAGGGCTTTCCTGGCATATGCTAAGACTCAGGTTTTAGTGTGCTTTCATCGGGGGGAAAAAAATCAATGACCTACTTTTGGAAACATGGTAAAACAGTCATTTAGAACTTGAGTAAACTGATCCAACTGACCATCTCTACATGTAATTGTCCTTCAGCACTGATAGCTAAAGCTCTAATTCCAGTGGGGAAAGAACTCACTTGAAAATCTAGACACAGGCTTTTAAAATGTCAAAATGTAAAGCTGAAAAAAAAAAGCCAAACAAAAAGAAGTGAGCTTGCAAATGCTATTTTTGCTGACAGCTTTAAAGAAGAATAACAGTCCTTTTGACCTTGACAATTATCAGGTCCCTATGTGACTTTTCTTTTTGTGTGTGTGTGTTTTGCCAGGTTTTACAAAGTTTCGACAGTAAGGAAGATAAACGACAGTGAATGGAATCAGGTGTCCTGCAGTATTTTCCGCAGTGCCCGGGGTTCCACTTGGTTTTAGTATTCTCAGCACAGAGATGGGCTGTGCTAAGCATTTTATTGAATTTGTAGACAAGGTGCTGGTGCAATTATCATCTTCTTGTGTAATTTGCCTTCTGGGAAAAAAAATTATTAGCCAAATATCCCCTCTTCATTCTTCTTTAGTAAAGCAGAGTAGCTTTGACAGAAACTGAAACCCTGAGAAAAATTATTTCTGCAACTCTACTGTCCTCATTTCAATGAAGCAATATTTCAAAGTAGTTCTCGAGAAAAATAATCAAAGAGAATCTTTCTTTTTCAATATTCCCCTCTAGCTTATAAACAAAACAAACAAAAAAACAAACAAAACAAAAAAAACCCCAAAACCAAACAAACAAACAAAAAAAAGAAAAAAAAACCAGCCCTCCAAAAACCAAAAAAAACAAAACAAAAAAACCAACCCTAAAACCCCCCAGAAACATTAAAACGGTAAATATAGTAAACTGGAAAAATGTACCACACTCAATGAGAGACTGAAATGCATACATAGGCCAATACTTTACTCAAGAAGTTTTGCTGATGTCTTAAACTGTGAAAATAAGATTGAAAGGATAAAGCAAATAAAGAAATAAAATCTATTGACGACATGAAATATCTTTAGTGTTATGGGCACAAAGCACCCTGTGGAGGTTGGGTCTCCACATTTCATAGTATATTTGCTTTTTTAGATAACTTCCAATGCTGTGTTTTCTCAACTTCAAGGTCTAGCCCAAACAGCTTTGACCTACTATTTAACCCAGAGGTAATCTCCTGCCATCATTCAGTATATGCAATATAAAGGCAGAGTTTTATGGTGTACAAATATCACTGTCTAGTTGCACTACAAGTTTTGAATTATTAAAGATAACTTGTACTGAAAAAAAAATTAACACAAAAAGACTAGTTCTGATTATGAAATTGAGTGACAAATTTATAATCAAGAGAAGAGGCAAATCCAAGGGCTATATTGTATGGACATAGCTGATAATTCTTACAGGGATCTAGCACAGCAGTTGCAAACCTGTTTAAATATCACTGGTTTTATGATCACTGATGAATCTCAAACAGATTAATTTGGTAGCATTGATGCAAATGTTTCTCTCTTGAACTGATTCCTATTTTATATAAGCATTTCATCTGGTGTTTGCTTCAGTTTATCTTGAGGTCACGACTGTGTGAGCTGTGAGTCACATTATATAGCAAAACTATTGTTCAAGTCAGTAGAGCTGGGCTTCATCTCACCTAACTTCTGGAATTTGATTAATCTGCCCTGGTTTGGATTTAGGATGAGATGAATCACCTTGTAGTTGTGCCTCAGTGTGTTTGTCTCCATTGCCTGCAAAAGAACTCTAGATAACTTTTTCAGGTGCAGATTTTTACTCTGTATACAACTAAAATTAGATGAAATAAACCTGAGCTGAGTTTCAGGAAAAGCTATGGTCAAATAGGCAGCAGAGGGTACAAAGCCTATCTTTTTGCATGCTCAATCTTTGACAAAAGTAGAGGCTTCATCAATATATCTTCTAGCTAGATTTTTGAAAGAGGTACTGGAAAGTTTCTTTCTTAAAAAAAAAAAGTAATAATAATAGAATACAATCCCTGTGTGCAATAATAGTTGGGGTTTTAACTGTCAGCAAGGGCTTAGAGTTCTAAAGGAGGATCAAAGAGAGTTGGCATATTGCTTAAAATGTGTATGTTTCTAATACATCACAAGCACTCAAATTGCAGTGACTACAACACATTTAGTGCCTTACCATGATATGTAATAGGCATTAAGTTAGAGCATTTGGTTTCATTTTTGGGTTTTGATTTAGAACATTCCAGTTTAGGCATTGCCAAGATGAACATTGGTTTCTAATCTAGTTGAATTGCTTTATTCATCACACTGTAATTCTGTTTTTCCTACTGTACTTTGACCTACAGTTAGACCTTACTGAAAGAATAAAAGTTGAAGGGATTGAAGGATTCTCAATCAATTGACAGATTGCCATCACCTTCACAGTAATTTTCAATTCTTATGCATGAATCTCATGTCAGAGCATAAATATATTTATCACAAGAAAATGTAATATAAATTCATTGCTAGCAGAACGCATGCATAACGGTTTTGAAATTTTGTAATATATAGAAGTTGTTGCCTAGAGAAAAATGCTTTGTATATAGCGCATGGAGCTATGCATACGTACACATATACACACGGATACATACGTTTATATGACTGAAGGATGGAGGGAAACAGAGACATTTGTTACGAATTACAAATGAATGTTTAATCTTGACAAGGCTTTATTTGTTTGAGAATGAAATCCCTTCCCTGGTTCCTCGAAAAGCAAATTATCAGAAAGATTCTCTTTCGCTACTGCCATTAACAGATAGACATTGACGACAGTTTAGCTTGGTTTCAGCACAGCTCTTGGGCCACAGCTGCTTACCAGGCAATCTAAGTACCACTTGAACGCTCAGTTGCAGATTGACCTTGTGGTAATTGAGGTTATGAAAAGGCTCTTGTTCTCTAAAATCTCAAATGAACACCTCTCCCTCTGGGAGACAGCAGGATATTCAGCAATAGCAGCCCTGCTGAACCTGCGAGATTCGTTCTGCCGCTCTGGTCAGTGCTGAGGTCAGGATGAGAAACAAATACCTGTGAAGGGATATGAGGAATGTAATGGAGTAGCAAGTTAAGATGAAATTATCTGGGCTGAAATTATTTTCCTTTAATCGTGCCCTGTTCTGCCACCCCAAAAAGACCTGCCAAGTATTTGAAAACATATTTTTAACACATTTCTCACCTGTATCAGGAATATTTTGCGTTCTTATTCTTGATTTTGTGCATATTTTTTCTTAAAAAAAAAGAGAAAAATAATGACAGGTTGAAATCTCATTTCTTTAAAGCAGAGAACCATCTGCTTAAGTTATCAATTACTTCACTTTGCAGCATGAGCCAGCATCTGAACATCTCTGCCCCCGCCAGTAATTAACATTACAGTCAATGGGAATTAATGTTGAGGCTTTCAGAGGAAATGGGGATAATTAAACTAATCACAAGAAGTACACAACAATTATTGTTATAATTTTAAATCTCAAGCCAATTAGCTATGCTAGCCACTCTCTTTGGCAAAAGCTCAGTGTTTATGGTAGCTAAATATAAGATTAAAATTAGTGATGGCAAAACATCTTTTAACTACTCAACTTAGGTCAGGACTTTTTGTTTTGATTTAAATGCCGTATATAAAATTAAGAAAATACTCTCCAGTGGCAAAACCCTTTTTAGCAACCTATTTATACTTATTGGGCCTGAATACCCTACTACAAATACAAAAATGGGCAAGCTCCAAAGGAGCCGAAGACAGGCATGTATCCTCAACATGAAAATCTGAAGAATGAACACCATGATTTTAACAGACTGTCTTGTCTGAAGATTTTGATCCAAGTAACAAGTGTATTAATATGCATTAATCAGTCTTAGACAGATGAATCTGTCACTGCAGAGGACCAGACCCAAGCATGTTTTGTCTGAAATGTTCTGAGTACTTCTCTAGGAAGGGTGTGACCAGAGGGGAGAGTCCTGTGGAGCTGGGGCAGTGCTGTGCTGAGCCAACTTCCTATTCCACCTTGAGACTTGTGCTCAGTCCCATCCCCCAGCTCATTTCCTGCAGAAGGGCTGGCTGTGCATGCAGGTACAGAAGTGTGAAAAATCTAGTTGACATAAGAGGCATGCACCAGGTTAAATACAAAAGGGAGCAGATCAGCCCCCCTCTGTTCTGTGTTCTCTGTCTCCCTTTTTCTGTCTTGTTTACTTCCCTTGCTTTGCATGGGCAAAGCACAGCCATCATATTCTACCCTCCACTCCATACTGAATTTTGTTGTTGGGAATGTGGAGATTTTGAGCCACCACCTTTGGTTGTGTGCCGTGGTTGTGAGCCAGCTCCTGTGAGGAGTTTGCTGTGGGAGTTGGGAACTTATTGGAGGGCACCGTACAAAATTAAGGACTTGTTAGCCACCACCCTCGAGGAAGTGCACTGTAAGGATTTAAGACACCTTTCCAGTCTGAATGGTGGGCTGGTTCCGGGAGTTAGGGTAACTATACAATAAAAGCGTAAGAGCTCCCTGGCATATGTTTTGGTCTCCTTGTTCAATTTGACAAGAATGTGAACATCGTGTCTCTGACCAAGGGGTCATAAAAATCACTATTTTAGTGTAACTAATAGTTTATTCAAAGTCATTTATCTTAAATGAAGGTGTGACAAAATTTTGTTGTGAATGGTAATTTCATTAATCAGCCTTACCCTGTAGATTATATTTTCAGTCAGTCTTATGTCATAACTTTTACAAATATTTGCTTGGAAGTATGTTACTATTCAGATTAAAGAAAAATACAATCATAAAGAAGACAAGAATGTAAGGAGCAGAGCAGTTGAATATCCTGGTGTCTAGGATACAGAGAAAGTAGTCATCTTTCCATCACTATAGCTGCCTCCATGGAGGCAGAATATTTAGAATTTTTTTTCCCATAAAATATTGCTCCAGTAACTTGGAATCTAGACCACATTAAGAAATGACCACCTGAATTCCTGCATCAGACCTTGGAGGATGCAGCTTCCTTTGCCTTCTGATTTTAGCAGAAAGCAGATGTTACCAAGACAATCTTCTCTCCTTCCTCTTCCCACCCTCCCTCATATTTTTCAGCTAAGCTTTCATGAAAAGTTGCTCTGGGCAGAAGTTCCTCTAAATGGAGCGTACTTTGTTGGTACACCTGTGTGCATGTGTTCATTTATGAAATACCACTGAAATAGTTCAAAAGAACAACCACTTTTTTCAGTTTTCTTGCAGGAACAAATTAATTTTTGTTGTTAACGTCATTCTCCATATGCTGATCTTGACAGAACTAATATTAAAATTCATTCCAAGTTCACCGACAGGGGATAGATGCCCCTTGTTGGCCTGGGATTAAGGTTTCAGCTCTTTACAGCAGAAGTATAAATAGGCTGATTGAAACTTAATGCCATTAAAGATAATGAAGCTAGCTTTATCCAGAAATATTAATCATTCTTTTTTTTCTTCCTAAAGGCATGTTACACAAAGGTGATTTTTTTAGTAAAACTATTAATTTGGATGGGGTGTTTTACAATATTTCTTTTTAAAATTATTTTCTTTCTTCTTCTTTCTTTTTTACTGGCTCATGTTTTCAAAAACTTTTATTCATTTCCTGTTTAAAAATTGGCATATTATGACATATTTAATGTGTTAGCTCTTACTTTCCTTCCTGCACCGCTGCTTCCCTAAACCTTAGAGAAGCTCTAACATTGCTATTCTAAAAAATTAAATGTTAATTTTTTCAAGATGGTGTCTATTTTCCATGTAAAATTTTGTTAGCTTTCTATCAAATTTTGGTGAAATACACTAAGTATAATACATATTCTGGTTCTGTTCTAAATTATAGTCAGACAACTGTTATCTATGAAGTGCAAAAATTACACATTATTGTGCCGATCAGAATCCAGCCTTCATTTCTTACATTTAAAATCCCTCTTTCCTGCCTCCAAAAAATGTGTTGTATCCCAGTTCACAGAATAAACACCTTTCAAGATAAATATTCTTTTGCCTTTTTCTGTTTACTTCCACCATGTTCTACATTAGCCTATAAAAGGGTCAAAGACATTTAGTTCTGAAGTGAAGAAGAAAAATGGCCTTGTTCATTATTATAAAAAATAGTAAAAGGTTCCTCCACCACATGGTCATGTTATCAGTTTACACACTGAAGCATGTTGCAGGAAATTATGAATGAAAAGATAATAAAATGGTTTTCGACTGTCTCAGTAAAACATGCATGCTGCCAACATTTTTGTCATCAATAATTCTCTCATAAACATGGGGCTCTTCTTTCATTATGCAGGCTGTCATGCTTTATTGAACCACATAATTTCACCTAATTAAAATAAGCACTGTGCAGTTTCCTCCCCCTTCTGTTTTTCTTAGCTGGACAAGTGCCAGTAATGATGTTTAGAGTATCCAAAGTGGACATCCTATTAAATATTCATTTTTATGCTGCCCTTTGCAGTCAAAAGTACAGTAACTCCTGCTGATTTCCTTTGTGAATACCAAGATTCTATTTATCTGATGATTTAATATATGGTAAACAGTCTAGGACTTACAGGTAAAGTGGCTGGAAAAGGTTTAAGTTTGTTAAAATGGGCGAAAGGATGAGAGGCCATGCAAAACAGTTTACTGATATCAAGCCAGCAACATAAACCATTCAGTCTCTCATAAGTAATTATGCTACAAATCACTACACAATCACTCGTCTGCTACTGCAGCAGGTCTCTGTTTAGGCAACTCATCTCAGACAAAAAAGTTTTTTTTAATTCCTTTCCAAAAAAAAAAAAAAAAAAAAAACAAACC